>JAFBJT010110192.1:41831-55024 GCA_016785325.1 Chascanopsetta lugubris | reverse complement strand
GGGGGGGGGGGGGGGGGGGGGGGGGGGGGGGGGTAATGCAATCACTTGCGAAATGAATGAATACATAGATACATTGAAAAATGTATAAATGGATGGATAGATAAAATTAAATTGATTAATCTATAATAACTGATAATCCTATCTTGATTACTGTTCCACTGTGTTATTGTATTTCTTTTTTTTTATTTCTGCTTTCATTTTATTTTATTCATGTTTAAGATCTTCTAACCTGCATCTTTTTTCTGTACAACACTTTGGACCTTTATGGTTGTTTTAAAGAGCTTTATAAATAACCTGGGATTGGATTGGAATTAGTAACTAGGTAAATCCTAAATAACGCATAAATAAATACATACAAATGTGATTGATAAAAACATTAGAAAATAGATAGATACATAAACAGATAGACAAACAAACCAAAAATGAAATAGATCAATAAATGAATACATAAAAACATGAATAAATAGATGAATAAATAAATGAATACACTTCATTGCTGCATAACAGTAGGAGGGCTGGAGAGGGTTATGTAGTGAATGTGCTTGCCTTGCAGGAAAAAGACTGTTTTCCATTTTTGTATTTACTTCAGCCGCACATGTTCGGCATTGTTTGGGAAACAGAAAGACTCCTGCCAGACGCATCTGCTCGCGCTTTGCAGAGATTTGTTCAAATAACAGCCGCCTGAGTCGTGCGCGCAAACGGCCTCGTCCCAGATAAGATTAACGGTACCTGGGATAATGTCACATCCACACCGGGCTGCTGCGCTGACAGACAGGCAGCAGGAGGAGGGAGGTGTCCGCAGGGGGAGGCTTTGCTCTGCAGCTGCTGAATGAAACATACCTGAGGGAGGAGGAGTGGGGGAAATAAAGAATGGCACGGAGCAAAAGGGTGCAGGGGGGTAAAATAGCTGCTGATTACATAGGTGGCATGTTGCCATTTCATGTCAGTGTTTTGACGAAAGTCAAGAGCAACACAGGTTCATTACCGTGGAAGAAAATAAGTGTGGGTCTGGAGAAGCTGAAACACACACACACAAAAATAAAACCTGTCTCACCTCCAGCTTTTATCTTAAATCCTTTCGCAAATATTGGCGCAGCAGACCAGGGGAATTTAAGGTCTCTCAATGTCAGCGCTGACAGATTCCTTTTCCTCTATCACACATTACAAACAATTCGCCGTCTACTTTACCCTGTATTTAAGGCAATTTGCTCCCCCGCATGGCAGAAAATGTGGCATACATTAGAGTCAAGGCACAGTCACACTTAGCCATTCCACTCAAGTCAGTGAATAAGCCTCAGTCACAGCTCTGGAGGCTGCTTTGTGAGAAGAGACAGTTAAGAAACCCTCTCCCACACTGGTCACAATCCACGAATACCTGTGTGTCGTAGAGGGACAATGGGAATGTGCTTAACTGGCAACCCGACTCTGCCCTCCAACCGACCGGGGCCGATGGGTCCACGTCACAAAGCTGGACGCTGCTTCCGCATGAGGGGTGTTCAAACTGATAATAATATAGTATTTTATGAAAATAATAATAATGGAATGTGGCCACACGCTTGATTGTGTTGTGCTACTGTCGGTTTTAGTTCCATTATTTGATTCAAGGAGGAAAAACGGGCAACACACAGCGAGATGGGGGAGCTTCTAATGATTCAAGGCATAGCTGACTACATGGGTTACCATGGTGACGATGTGACTGAGCGCCATGGAGTTGTTGTTGTTGTTGTTGTTGTTGTTGTTGTTGTTGGTGCTCACTGCTTCCTGACTGCCGTTACCATGTATAATGGAGAAAAAGAAAGAAATAATAATTAGATGGATCGATAATAAATGAATGAATGAATGAATAGAAATATAGATACAAATTTGATGAAATAGATGCATGAATAAATAATTATATGGATAGATACGAAATGAATGAATGAATAAATAATTAGATAAATGAATAAATAAATAAAGAGATGACGAGATGAGTAAGTAGACGAAAAAATAGATGAATCAATGGATGAAGAAACAGATACAAAAGATGGATAAATAGATGAATAAATGGATGAATGACTCAAGAACAAGATAAACAGATACATAAACTAATTAATAAACTGCAAGGCCGCATGACAGTGGGAAACGTTCATCACATTTCCATGGCAGGTTCGCTCGGGTTCAACACCATCCCGTGTGAGCCTGCTAATTTTAAACCGAGCCGAGTCGGTGGCTGCCACCTCTGCCATAATGCATTTTATTAGGCACAGACACCCACACCTTAATGGCCATCTGTCTGTGGACTGCTGGGCTGCGCTGGGCTGCGCGCTGTCTGGCTCGGCACTCGATCGGCTCCCCCACCGACGGGGGCGAAGGGTGGCGGCCTCACCATTTCTCTTGTCTTTGTTGCCCGTAGCATCCATAGTAATTGGGAAGTGGTGGTGCGAGATGGAGCCTTGCCTGGAGGGGGAGGAATGCAAGACGCTCCCTGACAACTCGGGCTGGATGTGCTACGCCGGCAACAAGATCAAAACCACGAGGGTGAGATAACCTCTCTTGACCGCGGGGAAACGAGACGCCGCGGATGGGTGGGGGGTGGGGGGTGGGGGTGGGGTTGGGGTTGGGGGTGGGGGCGGATGCGTACGGCGCTGGCCTGTGTGTGACGTGGGCCGGGGGTTCTGCGTATCCTGCTACAGATTCGACTTATTCGAAAAAGGCTTTCTAACCCCTGGTTTTCCTATTTTCCAGAACACTCAGCCATACACAACATCAACATATTAACACGTTGTGGAGAGAGGGAGCGAGGAAACGCCTCCGGTGCGAGAGTTAATTCTAAGGTCAGCCTCTTTATTTGCAACTCTGCCTGGCTTGTTCATTTCTTCTTCTTGATGACTAGGCCTCGCACTAACACACTATTTGCCTTAAAGGTGCAGTGTGTAAGATGTTGGACATTTTTGTCGCTGCCCAGTGTATTACAAAACAGTTACATACTGACGTTTTTATGAATTAATCAGCTAACTCAGCTAAATGTATTATTTTTCTTCCATTACCTTTTAATGAAGCCATTAAATGTCTCTTTTCATGAGGGGGGGGCAGCTATGTTGTTACAGTAGCCCAAGGTGGACATAGTACTAAACATCTTTTGAGTTTTAATGATATCTGAGGTCCACCTTAGCTTCTCTTGCAGGCTCAGAATGGATACAATATGCAACTTCACCACTAGGTGTCCACCAAATCTTACACACTGCACCTTTAATTCCTGTGATATTTACACGCTAATCTAAATGTTTCCCCTTCCTGTTTCAGCGCCGTCACTGGACCAATTACCACAGAGACAATGAACCTCTTGTTGCTTTAAGAAAAATGTGAAGACTTCTCAGATTCGGAGCGGCTGTTTAAAAAAAAAAAAAGAAAAAAGAAAAAAGATGTAGAATACATAAAGCACATCCTGCTCGAGGCTTCTGAAAATACCAACGCTCCAAGCTGCCTGCAGGGGAACGTCATCATAACCTTGTAATGAATATAGTTTCACCATTTCCCGTTCGAAAAGTCAGATGGAATATCTGCGTGTGGATGGGCGTCCGCTCGCTCGGATGTCGTCAAATAGCGGGAGAGAGGAAGTCGTTCGAGGACGCGGGGACGAGCGAGGGAAACACGAGTTGACGGCCCTCAGGAGTCGATTTCCTTTTTTCGAATACCGCAAGAAGAAGAGGAGAGATATTGTACATACGTTGTTTGTCATTTCCCGTGCGCACACACTCCATACATGGTGGTGGTGAATTATTGATCATATGCCCGAATGCATCGTTGACGGTCCCTTCTTCTCACCCCGCAACGAGACAATGCAGACGATCCCTGACACGAAGCTGTGACATGAAGGACATATTCCACAGCTGGTGTGTCTCGATACTGTACATTTTGCCACTTTGTTTGTATGGTATTGGGTTTTTTGCCTTCGATCACCTCTTTAATAATGACTCCTCCCACCCTCAGACGGAGGGAATCACCAAAAATGTGATATCAGTTGGTTTGTTTTGGATACTTGAAATGCCTTATTTGTGTCAAATCATTCACAGGATGATATTGTACATATGAAGCCAGTGATTGACATGTGCTGAGATTTCATTAAAGTCATTGTTCCTGTGAGAGACGTGACTACGTGACTACTGCTTTTACAAATAGACTGCGACCGCCTCTTTAAAGGTGCAGTGTGTACGATTTGGTGACATCTAGAGGTGAGGTTGCATGTCGTATCCTCGCCCTCATCCATCCGAGCGTGAAGGAGAACCTGTGGTAGTTGTAGTTAAAACTAAAAAGACGTTCAGTCCGTCCACTCTGGGCTACTGTAAAAACATGGCGACCTCCGTAGAGAGGACCCGCCCCTCATGAAAACAGACATTAATGGGCTCATTTAAGGGTAATGGAGGGGGGAAATTAATGCATTGAGCTGATTATAAATCTGTGTGAATGTCAGTATGTACTTGTTTTGGAATATTTTTTAGAAGTGACAGAAACTACAGAAATTGTACACACTGCACCTTTAAAGGTGCCATAGAATCGTATCCCCACTTGTGCGTGTGGTGGTGTGTTATCTGCGGAGCTGCTGCTGCTGCTCTTTGCCCGTGTGTTTTCTCATTCTCTCATCGTTGTGGTGTTCACTGGATGATTCCAGGTAACAGTGTTAGGACGGGGGTGGAGCTGGTGTTTAGCCGAATTAGCATCTTCTACAGCAAATGTAACAGTGTAAGCTCTACATATTAATGGAGGTTGTGCATGTACCACAGTCCTGCTGGTGTTGTTGGGGCGAGGTGTGTGTGTGTGTGTGTGTGTGGGGGGGGGGGGGGGGGGGGGTGCGTTATGGGGGGAGGAATATCCAAAATGTAGGGGACAATCATCTAGTGCTTGTGACAGTATTCCCATACAACACAATTAAACGGGAACAGTGTCATGTGGCCTATATTCTGAGTGGAGATGGAACGACTGTTCAGCCAGATTTGGGTCAGAAGCTGCAGTACCCCTCTTCACCCAAAGGTGGTCCCAGTCTGCTCTGGTATAGTTGGTGCATATCTGGTCATTCAGAATTTGGGGTAACTTTAGAGTCACAGGAAGACACTCGGATGTGTTGCATCAGTGCCTGATATGACATTGTGGTTTCAGGGTATCACAGGTTTGACCAATCACACGTCAGCATTGGCTGTCAATCAAAAGTACTCACCCTGTGCTCGTATAGCACTGTAAACATGAATAAATAGCTGCGGGTAGAACCGAGTCGATGCCAAAATCATCTCTTGAAGAGCGTAGTTTATGACAGATACCACATTCTACCACTAGGGGGTGATTAAGAAAAAATAGCCAAAGCCTCCTACGATAACTTTTACATCAAACAATAACGTAACTTACATTTTTGGTGCAGACAAAGCTAGATGTGCTACAACTTCGGAGGTTTATTTATTTGTTCTTATTTTTATTTTGACTCTGGCTTCAGTCTGCTCTCCGCTCGCTCTCCTGCAGCTTCATACTTAACAGCCCAAAGCTCAGCCCTGAAGTTAACTCTTGCTCCGTGCGCGCACGCACGCACGCTCACACACACACACACACACACACACACACACACACCGAGTGTGATTTCACACATAGATGAATGGGCACCGGGACTCACTCCTCCTGTATTTACAACACTTTGATGCAGTACCACAGCGGGGGACCGCCCATCGCTTTCACAGCCTCTACCCCTCAGGATTTATTCCAGGAGGAACTCTGGGTGACTGCTGCTGCTGCACGGGGGTGTCATCCATCTTCTGGATAAATGAAAGTTTTCCCTGCACCTTCCGCTTGTTTCATTTTCCCTCCCTCTCACTTATATTCAGCTTGTTTGCGCCTAAAAATACAAAGGTTCTCGACTTTATGGGGAAAAAATGTAAATGACAAAGCTTTTCTTGCGTGCTAAATTTTCCTCCGAGGGGCTTTTTAATTTACGATCGTCTGTTTGTAGACTTGGATTCTTTTTTATGTATTTTTTTACTCAGCGTCTGACCAGTGTGAACCATGAACTGCTGACCTCAGCGCAGTCTGGAACAGTAATAGAACACACAGTTGATTCCTGCACTGCAGAGCCACCACAGGGGCGGGTGCACGGGACATGAAAGTTTGACAGCTGCGGGGCTGCTGCAGAAAAAAACAACAAAAAAACATGCCACGGAGCGAACAGTGCCGCGGTGTCTCTGTTTCCTAATTTCCCCCTATATATGCTAATGAGCGCATCACAGACACTTGCTGTACAGGTGTGTGGGAGGCTGCCGTCAGATTTCCACACTGAAGTGAGTGAACTTTGATGCGACTCAGATCGGATTTTTCGTGTCTGCTGCGTGGAGACAGAAATATAAAAAAATATGATCTCATATTCATATCTGACTTGTGTCTCTGCGGTGTTTTGGTCCTACAACATGCACTATGTGTCATGTGTAAATGATGGAGGGTATATGGTCTGTGATGTCACCCATACATTTCTGCAGAACTCCTCCCAGTAACAAGCTAAATCCAAAAAAATGGGCAAAGAGGCGGAGCACAAGCGGAGCTGGGAGGGGCTGAGTGAGAGTCCGTGGTTGAACCACATGCACCCACAGCCCATAATTATACCCTGTTAGCTCAGGCTAAGGAGCTAAGCTGCTCCTGGCAGCGCTGTGCTAACAATGACATCACCCGTCACTCAAGGGATAATTATGTATAAACCGCTGGAGCATTGAAATAAGCATAATAGGCAATAAACAACAACGAAGAAAAATTCTCCCTTGCCATCTGAAAAACCTCCCAAAGTCATCTCACGGGCCGGTTTGGGCCGTATCGTGGGCCAGTTTTGGCCCTCTGGCCTCATGTTCGACAGCCAGATTTCACCTCTAAATTCACCTCACTTAAAATGATCGAATGCTTCAAAACTGCTTCGGTCTCACAATATGAGACATTTACTGTCAGGTGAACGAAGCTGTGCTGGTCAAATGGAGGCCAAGGACTAAAATGGGTGTGGTCATTGCCCAGCTAAGTGCTGGTGTGATGATGTCATGACGGCATGATGGCGATTGCATTGGGCCATTCACGTGTGACGGGCAGTCGCACATGGTGTGACCCCATCGTGAGATCCTGACTATTCTCTGCAGCCGCTTCCAGGTGTGAATGAATCCAAGTCTGAATATTTTCCTTAAAGGTGCAGTGGGTAAGATTTGGTGACATCGAGAGGTGGTTGCACGTTGTATCCATCACCTGGACCATCACCCTTCTGAGCCTGCAGGAGAAACCATGTAGCTTCCGGTTGTCATTAAAGCTGAGAGGATTAGTTCGGTACGTCCACTCTGGGCTACTGTAAAAACATGGCGGCCCCCGTAGAGAGGACCTGCTCCTCATGTAAATACACATTAATGGGCTCATTTGAAGGATAATGGGAAGAAAATTAAACTATTTAGTGATTTTGAATATATTAGAATGTCTGTATGTGATTTTTTTTCGGAATATTTTGAGAAGTGACAAAAATGACCTTTGTTTACAGTTTCCATAGCTCCGCCCACCAGGCCTGGAAAATGTCCAAGTCACTCCATGGGAGAATACTGCAGCGTCATCTCTCGATAGAAAACCACATGGATTCACAAACGTCTCCTCAGAGATGCGAAAAGAAGATGTTCCAGAGATTCAAGAGCTCTTTGTTGATAAGCGCCTACACCAGTGTGTATGTGCTGTAGACAAAAACAGGATTTACACAGGGGAGTTCCCCTATCACGAAACTCAACGTGGACAGACTCCTGCTGCATTCCAGAAAAACACCTGCATCCTTCTCTCCCTCTGGAGTTCATTTTTTTGGAAGCAGTCTGAGAGTGAGACGACCTGCTGAGTCCTGAGTAAACAAATTTGAATTTCCCAGCTCCGCGCAGCAGGACTGTCCTTTCACTGCTCCTTTAAAAGACTCGGTTATATCTGAAGTAGCGGGTATACCATGCGGGGAGTTTGCCACCAGCCAAAACAGGTGATTAACACTTTCACATTGCCGGCAATTTGCCTTTTGCCTTTTGTTTTCACCAAGTCCGAAGTTATGAGGACACCAGGGAGAGGACGACGGCAACAACAACAAAAACAACAACAACAACAACAGCATGGAGTTCCTTCAGGTGAGGCTTCTTCTTCACCTCACTGCGATGCCAGCGTTTCATCTCGATACACTAAAAATGAAAAGAAAACGCGTTGCACTATGTCCCGAAATATTTGAGGAAACACGTTTATCTTTAAACAATCATGGCTGTTTACATGATGACAGCCTGAGGATGAACGCAGCTCGTGGCGTGGGGCCAGACATGCCTCAGGAATTAGCATTAAACAGTGTAGAAGAAGTGAGCGCGTCCACACAGGTGGTGTGTTCCCATCAATTTCAATTACAGGGTCATTGGACCCAGGTGTGAGTGCTGCCGATGCAGATTCACCAGTGTGAAATGAGCTGTATCCAAATGCATTTATTTACGATTCTATATATTTGATTATGTATTCACGACAAATTCAAGATAAAATAGACTTGTATTGATCCCACAGTGGGAAAGTAAAAAGAAATATAGATTTAAAGGTAAAGTGGAGAACATTTTATAGAAAAGACAAATTACACAGTAGTAATATCATAGTAAATCATAGTAATATCAGCATCAGTAGTAATATAATGATATTTAGTGATATTATGTGGTAATAGTGATAAAAAAGTATATAGTAGTAGTATAGTAATAGTCAACAATGGTAATGATAATGACGATAATAGTAATAGTATTGATAATACCAGTGATTACAATCAAAAGGACCAAGTGCAGAGTAAACCATGTACATTTACTTAAAATATGAATATTACTTATCTTTTTATATTAATTTAACAAGTATCTCTTTCATTGTTTCATTGTTGTTCATGTTCATTTCACATTTATTTCCACTATTTTTTTTTTATTCAATTCTCAGAATGTATTACTTTTTCCTCATAGTTTGGTTGAAATTCTGCAGTATTTGTATTCAACAGCTGCAAACTCTCCATTTTATCTCAGATAGATTTGCATATATCAATATTATATATATCGTATTTTGCCCATTTCACTTTGCCACACGTTTCCTGCTTCATGTATCTGACAGGCAGCATCACCCTGAAGGACGTGTCAGTCCGGAGTGTTAAGATATTTTTTCAGAGAACACAGAGAAAAATAATGACCGTCAGGAGACTGTGCTGAATTGAATTGTAATTCTGGGCAGCTCAGAATATTTGTATTTATGAATTGAATCGCTCCGAGGATCAACTTGTATTGACACAACCCGGAGGCCAGAGGGTCCTCACCCCTCATGTCAACAAAGCTGGCTCATAATGACGCCCTCCACTTGTCGTGATCCACTCCACCATTATCTAGACTCCACCACATGTCCTGACTTCATTTACATATCATTCCGATGCCACCGCTGAGGCCGATGACGTTTGAAATGTAAAACAGCAAATAACGGCTACTTTGATTCACTGCAGCTGAAAGTGCACAACTCAGACGTTATCAACTGAGAGACGGGATGAGCAGAGACAAGGATGAAATGAGAGGGGGTAGTTTAAAGGTGTTGGAAAGGGAAAGAAAAAAAAAAGATAACGATAATATCAGAGATGTTTATCTCTGAGACAGACTCACATGCGGAGTTGTGTTCAGGGCGACGGCCAATCAGACGATCTGTCCTCAATGGTTCCACCACGTTTGGTCCAATAGTTGTCTGGTTTCCATGGTGACATTTGAAAACTGAGTTAAAAAGAGACAAATCATGAGTGAATCTCTGGGCAAAAGTAAAGGTTTAGTGTGTAAGATGAAGTGATTTGAGGGGTTTTATAGGAATGTAAAATTAGCTGCTTCCTGTTGTTTACATTTCACATTGCCAGGCTCAAATCCTCCTTACGGAGGCCGCCATGTTTTTACACAATGATTTTACAGTAGCACACATTACAAAAAAGAATGCACTCCACATATCTTAAACATCTGAACATGAATTCATCATATATTTCCTTATTTATTTTACAATATATTAAAAGTGGCAATAATCTGTATATTGTCCAATAAATGGAGAGTATATTTCTAAATAAATAGTCGAATACATGTGACAGTAACATAAACAAATCCCACACTCATAACAGTGGCCAGCAGGGGGTGCCGTGTTCGGAGTAAACCTCACTCATCGACACCTCAAGTGACGCTCAAGCAACCAGACGTACGCACCTGTGGGTTGTGGCCTCCTTGCAGTACTGTTGTTCACCACCGGGACACCGCTACACCTCACCCTGAAGGCGGAATACAATGTTTACATCCTCTACATAGGCTGAACGATGAGGTCACCGCTGCCACAACAGTGGATCTAAATGTTTTAGATGGACTGGAGACATTTCGGAGTTAAGAAAACATCGTTAAAGAAACAGCACGCCGCTGAATAACAAGCAGGAGAATAATGATTTGACCTTCCCCTAAGCTTTGTGTACACCGGCACTCCTGCGCGCCACCAAATCAATTCAACAAATGCAGAGTCAAATTTGTGCTTTGCGAAATAAAATAAAAAAGGAGAGAGAGAGACATAGAGGGACTTATCGTTGATTACCATATGGACGGTGAATTAGCCTCCGCCCGGCGCTTTAATGAGGAGAGACATCCACGTTTAGCTTCACGAGAAGAAGAGGGATGACTCCGCTCTGTAAACCCAGGTGTGTTTGAATGACCCATCAACCCCCGAATGAAACCGCTCAATATTCAGGGAGCCCGTTTACACGACGGCAGAAATCAGATGAGTCTGGGTTTGAGTGTCACGGAAAACGGCCTCACTGTCTCCTTTGTGTGTGTGTCCTCCCTGCTCTCGTCCCATGTCCCGGGGCCTCCACCTGTGTTGTGGACGCCTGCTCTCGTCCCATGTCCCGGGGCCTCCACCTGTGTTGTGGACGGCGTCCATCAACCGCAGCGGAGGAAGAGGAGGAGGAGGAGGAGGAGGAGGAGTGGTGCTGTATGAATACATAGAAATGCTGTTTAGCTCGTGCTTTATTTGCTGCAGGCTACGGCGATTTGAATCAGCTAACATGTCTCCCGTCCAACACGGGATTTCAAAATGAGCATAATGTGTGCCGGACGGGGGCAAAGCGCCGTCCCATTTTGTGTCGGGCGTCCGCCCCGGAGGCTCCGATGTCTCACATCAAGCTGCGGAGCAGAGAGTAAGGAGACACGGGTGACGGTGATGCGGCCTGACTTCTTTTGCATGACGCACCGGGGGGACGTCCTGCGAATCGGAGGAGGAGGAGGAGGAGGAGGAGGAGGAGGAGGAGGAGGAGGAGGAGGAGGAGGAGGAGGAGGCTCCCGTGGGTTTGATTCTGGAGACACGCTTCAGCCAAGACACTCAGACTTGCGGCTCGTCCTGCTCCCCAAGTCTTGGAAGCGACTCCTCTGTTCTCGGTGAATATCAAGGCGCAACTCCGACTCCCATCAAGACCTGAACCCCGTCTGTAATACCCAGAGAGTTGCGCGCCGCAGTCTGCCTTTTATTAGTCGCACGTCACAGAGCGGCCGTGTTTTGAAGTGCCTCTACGATAGCGTGTCCTTTTCCGTCAAATCCTTTAAAGGTGCAGAGTGTGTACGATTTCGGCCATTTTTTGTCACTTGTCTGTAGAAAAGAAAAAGACAAAATAATGATGTAGAGACATTTTTACAAACGTATAATCACCTCAGTGTACTTTTTTACATGACCCTAAAATGAGGCCTTTAAAGGTGCAGCGTGTGAGATTGGGTGGCATCGAGTGATGAAGTTGCATGTTGTAACCCGTGGTAGACTCCGGTTGTCATTGAAGCTCAAACGATGTTTAGTGTGTCCTCTCTGAGCTCCTGTAAAAACATGGTGGCCCCCATGGAGAGGACCCACTCATGTAAATATTCATTAAAGGGCTCATTTAAGCGCTATGTAAAAAAAAGGATTTCCATCTACAGATAGAAGTGACTAAAATCGACGGAAATCTTACACACCGCACCTTTAATGTATGTTGACATAAGGAATGGGTCCCCCCTCTGGAGGGGGGCGGGGGGGGGCATGTTTTTTACAGTAACTTGGCTCTTTGGAGTTTGACAACGGAAGTGCAGCGCAAGTTCTCCCGCGCGCTCGGATGGGAAGTGCGAGGTGATGGACACAACGTGCACCTTCACCACTGGATGTCACCAAACCGTACACACTGCACCTTTAACAAAGTTATTACGTGGGAATCGGCAGCGACATTACCCAGTCTGATCACATCCCCCGCTGCTAAGAACTGTCTCCACCGGCCCTGCAGGATTCTGGGGGATTTCAAAGTCAAGGTAACGCCAACCAAACTGGATTCTAATTAAAGTTGACATCAGGTGCCTCGTGCTCCTTCGCCTCTCCCCCCTCCCCCCTCCCCGCCCCTCACCTCCCACCCCCCCATCTCCCCTTCCCCCCTTCTCCACCTCCTCCTCAGGCTTTCATCTAAATGATTCATGCAGAGAACACTGGGCCTTTCATGCCGTTAGGTCCTCACAAAGGAATAACATCTTGATCACCCAAAGCAACCGCAGACAGATTTACTATGACACCGGCACAGTGTCTGCTGTGCCGCTTTGTATCAACTTATGTCGGGCTGATGCAGCGCCGCTCGCCTGACGTTCCTGTGCTCGCTCTCTCTCTCTCTCTCTCTCTCTCTCTCCTCTCCCCAACTCTCTCTCTCTCTCTCTCTCTCGTCCGTGCCGGGATGTTTCCTCAAATATTCACGCTGGCAAAAGTCAATTAAACCACCTGGGTTAAAAATAGTTCCCGAATCAAATCACGTCCAAGACGCGAAAACAACAAAATGCGGCGTTTCCAGGTGTGCTCATTTCCAACCTGCTGCGAAGCTGACGGGATCGCGCGGAAACGGATGTGACAAGTCGGCCATATGTTGGCGGCGGCGGCGGCGGCGGCAGCGGTCGAGTCACGTACCGGGGTCGGGAGTGAAGAGGCATCACCTGACGGACAAATTAAACCCTTCAACCGAAATGGCGGCGGATACAGGTGTAGGCTAAGTAATTGCTGAATACGGAGGTTCTTTCTTTGCTGCCTTGTAAACGGGGAGTGGATTTATCTCTGTGTGAGGAAGCACTGCCGTGAATTAAAGATGAGCCCCCCCCACCCCCCACCCCCCACCCCCGCCTTTGTTTGAGCCATTG
>JAFBJT010110192.1:29080-41452 GCA_016785325.1 Chascanopsetta lugubris | reverse complement strand
TTTCTTTGTGTAAACGGGGAGTGGATTTATCTCTGTGTGAGGAAGCACTGCCGTGAATTAAAGATGAGCCCCCCCCACCCCCCACCCCCCACCCCCGCCTTTGTTGAGCCATTGAGAACAACACAGCGCTTAGTACACAATAAGGACAGGTGTAGAAAAATAGGCCAGAGTACAATGGTTTCGCTTTGTGGGGGAGCTGCAGCGACTTCGCGTGACACGGAAAAGCTTCCATCACGAATGAGAGGCATGATCGGGTTTTATTGTTAAAAATCGGAACTTCAAGAGTGTCTCTTTTTCGAAGTTCCAACCTTTTTTTGCGTGATTCTGTCGATGACGACATCACGTTAGCCTCATCCGTCGAGACGAAGGAGGTGAAGTGAGCAGTGAGCGACTGGTGTCCGATCCCTGACCGCGTTTGAGTCGCTGCAGGTTATTTTCGAACGCCGCCGCCCGGGCCTCACCCTCGCACTTGAGTCTAATCAGAAGTGGCGGTAAATAACAATTACTCGCACAAGACACTTTAAAAATAGTTTGGGGGAATGAGGCCGTGTGAATGCAAAGGCTGATCATGAAGTTCAGAGGACGGTTCCAATTTCAAATGAACACCTTAGTTCGAGATTTCACCTCAAAATAAATTTAAAAAAATGATTAAAGTTTTCATCCTGAACGTTATATTGAGATGAGATTTATTTTAGCAATCTGGATTTTTGTTTTTACATTTTTGTAAAAAAAAAATCTGGAAAAGTAAAGATCATTGATTTTCATCAAGATCTATGAACTGTTTTCTGGAGAAATACTGAAAATGTAAAAAATCCATTGCAGTTACTCTGATATGTGGATGGATGGACGGATGGATGCAGATGAATAGATGGGTTGATGGGTGGGTGGGTGGGAAGATGAATGGATGGATGGGTCAATGGATGGATCGGTGAGTGGTTGGGTAGATGGATGGATGGATGGATGAGCAGCTGGGTGGATGGTTGGATGGAAGGCTGAATGGATGGTTTGATTAATGGGTAGATGGATGGATGGATGGATGGATGAATAGACAGATGTATTGTATGAAAGAAACAGTGACAGACTCTGCCTCTCCTCTTCTCACCTCATCTCAGAGATAAAAAAAAAAGAGCATTGTAAATAATAAATGTATAAAATGTTCACATCCGCTACATACAGAGTGACTCAGTCAGTATATGAATGGGTGGGGGGGGGGGGGGGGGGGGGGGGGGGGGGGGGGGGGGGGGCATGAGCATGGCTGTGTGTCTGTGTTTCATTAGTGTAACACAGCAGCCGTGAGGCATGACGGCGAATGAATACATCACATACAGCTGATAACGTTAATACTGTCCAATTAATGTTCATTAGTCTTATTGTTCAGCTCTGTTTTTAATTAGGCAAAATGGAATCTCTATCCCATATAGACGGGCGGTGTAATGACAAAGCAAATAGATGGAACCTGCAAGCCATGACGGAACTACATCCAGCCTATTACACTGAGTCGCATATATATATATATATATATATATATATATATATATATATATATATATTGTATATATATGCCATAGTCGCCTGCAGTAAGAGAGGGCTAATTTACTTTTAGTCACAGAAAGAGAGAGAGAGGAGGGCGGGGGGGAGGGGGGGGATTGTGTTTAAATTTTTTTATTACACACGTCAAGTCTAGATGAGGAAAAAGTTGTTAAAGGGGGAATAGAACAGTGTTTCCATTATGTTTTTCATGTGCCCCCAGACACTTGATTTTCTATTAGTGAACATGAACTACTGTCACCAACGGAGAGACGCAAGGACGCCCAGGCTCTGAGCCACATATCACCTGGAAACTGATACCAAATGAGCTGCCAGCAGTGTGTAATATATGGGTCAATAAGGGAGCGGGGCTAAATAACTGTTCTCTGCCTGTTTTAATAATAATGATAATAGTAATATGATGATGATGTCTGCGCACTGAGGCCATTTTAATGTAACTGCGTGGGTGATGGGGAAAGAGCAGAACATTTATTTATTCTCGTGTCCGTCACTGTATTTATGTCTCGGTGCAGTGTCTGAGATTTGGGTCACTTTTTTCATTTTCTACTGGTAGAAAAAAATATTGAGAAACAATGACATTCTGATATTTTCACAATCACCATAATGTATGATTATTGTTCCATTACCCTTAAATGAGTCCATTAATGTATATCCATATCAAACGCAATTTTATGGTCAATTGGCAGATTAAAGGTAATCGAGCGGCTCCCCCAAACTTTTTTGTGGGCACTTGTAAAGTCACCTAATGAATGTCAGACAAGCTTCTGTGGATATAAAAGATAATAAAAATAAATCAGGTGTGGTTGCAAATAAAGTCGTGAGAGTTGCTGATGCTATTTTTAGGGAGGATGATATGGGCCCAAATCCCACAAAGCAAGCTGGCGTCAACTCCTCCGATATGTGAGAGAATTTATGTTACTGTTAAGTTTTATATCAAAAACCTGAACATTGTTTACAATGAAAGTTTTTTTTCCCCTTTTATTTACTTCAGAGGTCAGAGATAGAAATCAAGTTGAAGTTGAAATTTGGAATAAAAATGTGAATTATTCTAAAAATTCAGGCGGAGTTACGTCACTAACAGATCAATGTCCATATATCCCCATACTGTCCACAGCTGCAGCTCCTGTTTTTCACTCTCACCCTGTAGAGCTCCTGTCCCTCCCACACAGAAAAAACCAGACTGCTCTGATTGGTCAGCTGACCCAGCGATTACTAGACAACTCCCAGCTGATCTAGCAAATGCCCCGCCCACTGACGTATCACTCTGGTCAAAACAGAGACAAAACAGCTCAAACAGGAAGTAGAATAAAGTACTTTCTCTGAATACGAGTCGTTGTTTTTTTTGTGATATGGAGCGCCCCCTTGCTGCAGGACTTGTGAGTCCTTATGACACTTTTTGTTGTAGATGTTGCAAGTAGAAAACATTCATTCTTTCCTATCAGAATCCTGTCCAGACTTTATTTATGTGTTCATACTAAAAGCCATCGCAGGTCACGGCCTCTCTCGACTGCGTTGCAGAAAATCTCACCTGTTCATCATAAAACAATCCGACACAATGCGTCTAAGTCCTGGAACAACCTGTCTGGTTTAATTCCACATGTAAGGACGCTGACGACAGACCACAGAGTTTTGGTTATTGTTGTATAGCGGCAGAGTTTCTATGACTGTGCTCAGCCTGCTAACGCATCCAAGGTCCTCGGTACACATGAATGCACGAGGCGGCGTCACTGTGCCTCATCTTAGCGACTGGGTTTCAGATGGGTGATTATTCTGTCATCAGCTGCATCGCAAAGCGCCTGATAGGCTTATTAAAGGTTTAGTATGCAGGGTTTTCCTTTGAAAAGCAGTCACTCTTCATCACCTTTCAGCAGAGTGTGTGGCGGTTGTGTTGATCTGCGGAGACGCTGCCCTTTGCTTGTGTTTTCTCATTCTCATTGATTGGCTGTGTACAGGACGATGACATTTGGACAGGTGGCGGCGCCAATTAGTCTGCAGGGGTATCAGCATTTCTGCAAATAGTATAACGTTCTAACGTTAGTGAGGCTCGGAGTGTGGGTGGCACACAGTGGAGGAGGGGCCAACTTTGACGCCATTCACACCCAGCATTACATTTTATATAGGAGGCTTTTAGAATGTATTAACTGTTTTTAACAGTCTATGAAGATGATGTTCAGTTAACTACTTGTAGATTGATTTCCATGAGGAGGACGTGTCATCGCTGTTTGGTGTCATTGCCTCCAGTGGCTGCAGTGCATCACCAGTGTCATGGCAACAGCTCAGGGTTACCTTTGGCTTCAGAACATTTCACTAAAAAGGGAGTTGTGAGTGTCGGGGTAAAACTTATGTAAACATCAGCACCGAGTTGCGACGATGACGAGACTTTTGTTCAATTTTGGGGATTAAAACCGACCCAGAATTTCTGCTGAGTAGGGATTTCAGCCTTGGTGCATCGCATGTGTGCATAAGGTTAGACACTGTGCTCGTGTATTGTGTACAAGCACATCAACAAAAACGTGCAGGGATCGCTAATTTGATGCATGAGATTACCTTTAAAGTGCTTTTCTTATCGACAGCCATTGGACAACAAGAAAGTGCAGTTTTAAATACAATACATTGCAGGCAGACAGGGACCCACCCAGTTCACATTGTGAGCATACTGGACACAGGTGAAAATGTAATCAATCCACACAGAAAGACCCAGTGACAAGAAACCCACATCTGCTCCGTGAACCCAAATCCACTCAATTCTTCACCGGCTGCCCAGAACCCACATTTGATCGAAACCAGAGTAAAGACTTACTTTCTGTCCTGCATGGTACCTTTACCACGAGCCATCACTTGTTGTTGTCGTGCATCCACAGGAGGACGTCTCCCACTGGAATTCACTGAAACTACCTTTGTGTTTGGACACAATAAATCCAAATGAAATAATAAAAAAAAAAAATGTTAATCAAGTCAATCAAGTGAAAATTGTGCGTAATTCCAAATCTCTATATCACAAAAATGTGTCAGTAAAATAGCAGTTTGTTTAATTCACCTCTAAAGTTGAACATTTTAACATGGGAGTCTCGCTTTTGGAGCCAGCCTCAAGTGGCCACCCAGTGAACTGCAAGTGTTTTTCGCTTCCTTATTGGACTCATCCACCTGCCCTGGAGGGAGGGAGGTTGGAGACTGACACAGAATTGCAGCATTACAGGAAACAGTAGTTAATCTCTGATACAAGACACTGCAGGTGTATACACGTAGATGACAACATTAATATATCGAGGTGGGTTTGAAAAAGAAATAAAAAACAAAAACAATATCCTGCAAATGTGAAAATGCACCGACTGATGTATTCTTAAAATTTCAACAGCCTTCCCGGCACCGTTCGCATGAAATAATAATTAGAAGGGGGAATGTTTACAAAGCAAAACTGCGCTTAAAAGGCTTTGGACTGCATGACAGCTCCGTCACTACATCTTGTCACTACAAAAACAGGCATGGTGCATAATTACATTAAGCAAACGCTGAGCACACCGTGCTAGTTTTCCGCTGCTCTCCGGCTCTGACGCAGTGTGTGGCAGTCATTCAAATGCGCCGCCTCGGATGGGATGATTTTGGGTCGCTGCCTTTAAACCGTTACATTCATCTTCTGCGGTAAAAGAAACGTCTGGGGAAAGAGGCAGTAAGGGCGCGTCCACGAGGGATATAACTCACATGAAGTGGACAGGAGGTAATAACGATAATATGATATATAATATAATGGTATAAACAACATTCTGTTCCAGTTAGTCGCTGCAGATCGCTGCAAGGCAGGAGAATCTCCACTGTTTCCTTTCATTACAACAAGAGAGGTCCCCACCACAGGAGCACTCAGTTTAGAGAGACAAACAAAAAGCATGATGTAAATACTCTCAGCGGTGGAGAAGCTCCTTGTCTCTCCTCTCTCCCCTTTCTCCCCCCGCGATTAGCATTTCAAACAGTCCTTGTTTTGCATCAGGGCTTCATGCTTGTGTGCATGCCATCACAGCGTTGCAGGTGGTGGCCTGTCCAAGCAGTGGAGTCGAACAGCAGCCTTTGCCTATGCATATCCGTGTGTGTGTGTGTGTGTGGGGGGGGGGGGGGGGGGGGGTGGGGGGGGGGGGGGGGGGGGGGGGGGGGGGGGGGGGGGGGTGTTTGCGAAAGTGCCTCCCCTCTGCGGTAAGAGCAAGTCCAAAGGGATGTGACCTCTTTACAAAACTCACAGTGCGTCTGCGGGACAGCATTGTCTACCAATGCAACACAATCATGAATTTCTCAGTGTTTGTGTCGTCGGCTTTAATCGGCGCAAGCCGCCGACTGGATCAACATTCTGCTCGCTGAAAATCCACAAAATCTCTTTTTAAGTGTGTGCCAGCGGGGCCCATCCAAACTTTGATTGAGTGCATCGCAATGCGCGCTGCATATCAAGCACCGGAACAATGACGCAGCCGGCTGGATGTATGTATATGTATAGGAGCAGCCGGTTGTTTGGGAGCGCGGCGCCGCATCGTCTTATCTGGCGCTAATTGCTAATAGTTTGTCCACTGCATGGGAATAAGGTCTGCTAAAATGGTGTGGCACGGGAAAGGAAATGAAAACAATGTTCTGGCTGTGTCAGATATCTAATTGAATCTATATTGTTCTTTGCCTCTTTGCGACAGGGAGGAGTTCACTGGTGGGGCGTTGGGTCGTAGATGAGGCCACCCCTGCTGGCCAGGGTGGAATTGCACTAAGCTCTGGATGGTTGTTCTTCTTTGTCTTGCTACCGGGCCACCTGACAACAACAACAACAACAACAACAACAACAACAACACATGAAAGAGCAAGCTGTTAGTTTATCTCATACATTTAGCTCAACTGTATTTAACTTGGATTGTATTTTTGAATTGAGCATTTAAGCGAAGATGATACATTTTTCTCAATCGTTGAATGATCACATGACTATATTAGTTTACTGAAAGCAAATACCCCAATACCCATGACTACGCCAACCCTCACGTCTCCAATCCAAGCATGTAAGAGCACCGACCGCCACTTTATTAGGCACACCTTTTTCAACTCCTTTCTAATGCAACTATCTAAGGGACTAATCGCATGGGAGCAATTTATCCTACTTTGGCATTGAGAATGGAGTTTGAATCCCTCCCATTCCACATGCTTAAGTTTCATTGTGCAAAAAGATGCACAGTATGAATGTTTGTGGGACTGGGTGAAATACATAAAATGTCAAGTCAGTCCTCCTCTTCTGATGACCACAGGACGGACATTGATCAGCCTTTGTTTCTCCGTTTCCCCTCAGGAATCACACACACACACACACACACACACACACACACACACACACGTACGCTTCTGAGAAAGTGCTTTTCTAAAGGAAGTGTCGTTTCCTTTGGCCGTCAGATTTAATTACATGGGTTTTAGTTTTGGGCATTATAGTTTACAGCTTATTTCATGTTTGTCCTCTTGGCCCCATCATTCACCAGATTATAGAATTAGGTTTCTTCTGAGCCCACTGTGCCTGGTGGAGAGCGGGGAGACGCTTGATACGACCAATGGGAGCCGCGATTATTGCGTTTGATCGCGGGATCTCTGGGCATCAAAGGGGAGCTTACTAAAATAATGCATCGTGATGAGCGAGTCAGTCGGCCGCAGTTTGCTTAAGAGTAAAGCGAGAGATTTATCGCAGCGCTGCGCCGAAGCCTCGATAAATACCACGTCTCGAACTAAAGCCGTTTTGCGGTATGGCTTTTCGACAAAGGTCGGCGGCGCCGGCGGCGCTGCCGCTGTGACTCGGGCCCTTTCCTCACCTTCGTGGTCTTCACTTTGTTCCCGGAGATGCAAGACCAGCCGGTGAGGTCAGGGAGGACTCGGCACTCCTCCCCCTGCAGACACGGCTCCATCTTGCACCACCACTTGTGACGCACAATGGAGGCTGAAAGTAAAACACACACCCTGCAGCTGAAGGTCACTTCTTTTTTGAGATGAAAGGACTTCAGAGAACATCTCCATCAGACGTCACGCTGCCTCAGAGGATTCTTGGGGGAAACCGTACGAAATCACACATTCACGGCACGCTGGAGTATTTGGGTGTGAGTGAAGAGAGAGGACGAGGGTGGAGGTGGGGGGGGGGGTGGGGGGGGGGGGGGGGGGGGGGGGGGGGGGGGGGGGGGGGGGGGGGGGGGTATTACCATCAACACAAGAGGGCAGCGCTCTCGTCGTCCCCGCCACCTGTCCTGGGAAGCACGAGCACTTGACCGTTTGAGAGCGTTCCTCAATCTTGTTCTTGTTGCAGCAGCGATGAGCCGCCACCACTTCACAAGTCCCCGTCCTCTCCTGCTGCAACGGCCCTGGAGAAGAGCAGTTAGAGCCAAAGGCGACAATTTTACTCTCTGACTATTTCCATGTAAGTATGGACTCTTACAGATCATTCCCTGGCGCTGCTAGGGGAAAGAGAATTAAGTATATACACTAATCTCTTAGTCACACAGAAGTAGCAGTACTGCAAGTAGTGTATCGGTTTGGAGGTCTCTGACACTACAGCACCACCCAGTGGATGAACGAGCATCGGCACCGTCACAGGCGAGGAGACGATCACATTTTGAAACATATTTATCAGCTGTTTGGGTAAATTGAAGGAACCACAACAAGCAGAGACAGGAAATGAGGACTCATCCGCTTCTGCATCATTTCTCAGTGGAGCAAATGAAGAGAGATGATTAAAGCACTGATGATTCACGCTGACTCAGCCAAATGAAGGTGTGCAAGAGAGCAGTCAAGAGTTTAAAAAACAAAACAGTTGCCTGTTTATTGGCTAATTTAGAGCAGCGGCGTCTGGTTACATGAACCTGCAGGACTGGAGGGGAAATTCGTAATTAAAGCGGGTTTGAAAGCAGAACACAAACAAAGCAGAAGCCAAGGAATGAAACATGCAATTATACAAAAAGAAAACAAACAAAGACAGGTTTGAATGTGAAACTACCAGCGATGATAACTACATATATTCATTTCAGCAGAGTTTAAACCTTTGCAGTTTAACAATTCTACACAACACCACCACAAAACGTTTTCATTATTTACAATTGAATGTTAAAACAAACATTTCATATAAAGAACTACTCAATATTCAATATCCCCACTTCTAAATACTCATGACCAACAGGTTCATTTCATTTCAAGTGTGTGTGGGTGGGATTAAGTGATGTGGTGAGGTTGCATGTTTCCACAGTAGTTATATTGCAATGTCAAGTTTGATATTTCTTGCTTGCATCTATCCATCCATCCATCCATCTTTCTATCCATCCATCTATCCATCCATCCGTCCATCTTTCTATCCATCCATCTATCCATCCATCTATCCATCCATCCGTCCATCTTTCTATCCATCCATCTATCCATCCATCTATCCATCCATCTATCCATCCATCCGTCCATCCTTCTATCCATCCATCTATCCATCCATCCGTCCATCCTTCTATCCATCCATCTATCCATCCATCCGTCCATCTATCCATCCATCTATCCATCCATCCGTCCATCCTTCTATCCATCCATCTATCCATCCATCTATCCATCCATCCGTCCATCCTTCTATCCATCCATCTATCCATCCATCTATCCATCCATCCATCCATCCTTCTATCCATCCATCTATCCATCCATCTATCCATCCATCCGTCCATCCTTCTATCCATCCATCTATCCATCCATCTATCCATCCATCTGTCCATCCTTCTATCCATCTATCCACTAATCCATCTCTCCCTCCCTCCATCCATCCATCTCATCTTTTGTCTCTCCGTTATCCATCCATCACCCATCCATCCACCTGTGGCTCTCATGCAATGCCGTGTCACAGTCAATGTTTATGGCCAATCAAATCCCTGTGATAGAATCTCAATATAAATATGTAATAAACAGCACGTCTTTGACGCTTAACTGTGTTTTTTTTTTCATGCTGTGTATTTGTCTTAAATAAATAAATAAATAAATGAATACAAAAAAATCACATGAGGCTGAACTGTGCACCAGGACACCAGACGGGTGACCAGCGCCTGTAATGAGCCCCTCGGGACGTGCGATTGGTCTGGTGGGTCTGACACTCACCCGTCTGTCCTCCGGAGCTTTGGTTGCCAGTGGACACTACCTGGCTGCAGACGCCGACGATCCAGAGGAGCAGGAGACCCCAGTGTAAAGGCAGATTCCGTATCTTCTGCCTCATCTCGCCTGCACGTGAAATGGAAAAAAAAAAAAAAAACAGGGAGGTTTACACGCACAATTAGTCCACCGAATCAGGCCACCGAGTCTCCTCAAGGCGAGTCACCTCAAGGTAAAACAACACACTTTACCACATGCACCTGATGTCCTCGGCCTGCTCCGTGAGATCACCGCAGCCATTTGCTCAATTATGCCTCTCACATCAGCGAGCCGGGCCACAACAAATCAAAGAAATGCCAATAAAAGCCCGATCAGAGGCACATTTGGAGGCGGATGAGAGAGAGACCTCGCACTCATCCCTGACTCACAGTATCCCTGCAGCCATAAAACAGGCGTGCATCCACGGCTAAAGTCTCCCTGCACAACAACTTACACTCCATGCCTGAGTCACAGGGAAACTGGGACGTGCATGGAATCTTCTTGTCGGCCAAAATATAAATGCATGACAGAGATGAGTCCAGATGCTGCACACGACGATTTGCATTGTCAATCTATGCACAGATTAGTGATCTGTTCATCGTTTAGAGTTGAATAACACAATGTTCATTTTGATGATACATTTGTTGATTGAAAATGTGGCAAATCTTCTCATTTAAGACTCTGGGAAATGCAAATGTTCAACATTTTTGCTAAGGAAGCTCAAAGTCTCCTTTAAATTCATCATTTTTTTAAGTAGAAATTCACAAGCTTTCAATACTTATTGATCATTTATAAAGATAATAGGCCCATTCATTGTCTTTTATACCATTTGTGCTAAACACAAATATACAGCAGATGTTCAGATTTTAAATCTTACTACTGTAAGCATATTGTAAATGACACAGTATTACATCATGATTTTACCTAAAAAATGAAAATTTAAATTGCAAAAAACTAAAAAGTCAGATGCTTTTACAGTGTATTGTGTAATCTGTCGTTTTTAAATGTGAAAATAAAGTTAAAACACGTCGAGAGTGTATGTGCTAGGAGCTGTTTGACTGTTGCATTCTCATAAATAGAAGCATGTAGAATGTTACTTATATTGCAGATTGTCAATGAATTAAAGCGTAACCAAAACCTGAACAATAATCGCAGTCATCACTGATTGTTGAAATAAACACTAAATATCAATATGTCCAACCTCCTACCTCTGATCCCTCTATTGCTTCACATGGTAATCCACAGCTGCAGCCTCCATCTGTGTGAAATCACCCAAAACCATCCTGATCCACATCTCAGGGAAGTTTGCATCAATTTCCTTTGAATCAAAAAAAGCTGCAAAAATGAACGTGAAGCCGCAGGAGTCGCTTGCAGGTGATGAGGTTTTTCCTGCAAGACTTGATGTTGTTGTTGTTGCTGCTGCTCTGTGCACACACAAACACATTAACACACACACACACACACTGGTGATGAGAGGATGCATGCCAGCTCCTCCCTTTGGAGAAAATTAAAAGTTAATGGAGACAGAAACCATCTGTGTGCTGGTCAGTGAGCGGCCACTTTCATTAGCAGCGTAAGAAGCTTAAAGTCAGAGAAGTGACATCCTGTCAATCCTCACACACTGGATCAGCTACACATGCTGCTGCAGTCAATACGATGAGAGCTGAGCTTTTAGATGCTCAACCATGGTATTAATCATTTTCCTTTCTTTATAACAATGAAAGCATAAAACGGCTTATTGTACGTTTTTACCATTCGTTTCCGAATAATTTCATGCTTCATTTGTGAGGATAAGTGTTTATATCGGGCTGCTGGAACTTTGTACTTTCCCCACTGTGGGATAAATAAAGTTATCTTAATTATATTGTACGTGTGAATTTTTTGTATACAAAAACAAAACAGCCACATTTCATCTGCTGTCTTGGAAGTTTAAATTCATTCTAAATGGATTATTCCATGCATTTCTACATCTATTATAGCTTTTTCTATCATGTTTAACTAGTAGGGCACATGTTCAGATAAATTTGTTAGATACAAAAATACATTAGTTACATTTCATTTCATCTTTAAAGTTCCTATTTTTGTACTAAATTATAAAAGTATGTTTACTTCAAGTGAGTTCCTTGAACTAGGTCTGTAGTCCTATAATAAAAGTCCTAAATAAAATAATAATGAGAGCATTCTTTAAATCTTAATTATATCTTAATCTCAATGTGTAGCTATCGTCCTGTTCAAATGCTTGAAGATAATCAGAGGTTCCGGACTGTTAATTCCAAATAGCAGACAAATCTGCTTTTTACACAAAACAAAGTCCACAAAAGACTCTGTGTCTAAAAGGACAAGCCACAGGGGGCGCTATTGAAGACCTCTCAAGACTCTGTGGTGGTCTCGGGGCCCTGTTCTCTGGAGTGAAGCAGCAGCAGCAGCAGCAGCACATCACCTGCTGACAGGGAGAGAGGGGTGAGAATTGTTAGGAGGAACAGCTTGGTTCTCTCTGGACGCTCACTGACCCAGTGGAGGTCAACGCTGTTTGAAAAAGCAGCAACAGCCACTGACCCCTGCAGGACAGAGTGTGAAGTGTCAAGAAGGAGAGGAATAACAAGCCGTTCCTTCCTGCAGCTGTGAGACTGTACCACCTGAAATACAAGCACACAACCACTGGATATCCATGAAATTTCAAAATGTATA
>JAFBJT010110192.1:0-24939 GCA_016785325.1 Chascanopsetta lugubris | reverse complement strand
ACACACACACACACACACACACACACACACACACACACACAGTGTCACAACCTGTTGAACTGAAATCTCTCCCTCTTATAGATACGTCATAATTCATGCTCTGTACACACCCACACACACACACACACACACACACACACACACACAACACACACACACTCAAATGAACAAACACTCTCTCTGCCCCCCCCTCTCTCTCTCTCTCATAAACACGTGTCTTGGCTTCTCCACAATAAGGGACCTATGATTACATGCTGATTCATGCTCTGTAATAGTCATGTGACCTTCCCGTCTCTGCAGCCTGTGAAGAGAAGAACGGTCTGGAGAAGTGTAAAAAGGGTGAGACCCTCTTCAATCGCCAAAATAAACAATATAGTGCTTTTTTCCAGCAGTTTTACAACAACACTAAACATTTCTATGGTCTGGTTACAGACTGGTATCCCAGACATGTTGAGGTGCATCAGCAAGGGACCTCCGTCAATGTGACCTTTAACCTGGCTCCCTCGAACCTGGGCATCACAAGCTACTTCTCCTCTTGTTATGCAAATGGTTTAAGAAAATACATCGAAATTACACCAGTAAGTGTCTGTGGCTATTTGCACTATTTGCACATGTCATTCCCTTTTCTTGTGTTATTTATGTGTCAGACACATTTGATCATGATGTACATTAATCTGTATTAACCTATAATTGATCTTCTTTAGGATCCCTCCAACAACCAAACCTTCCACAGCTATCAGCTCGGTGAGCTTGAAGAAGGAACCAATTACACTTGTGGGGTAAAGTCAAAGTTATGACGATAATAACTGCAACTATTTTTGGTCAGAGCACGTGTGTCAAACCTGTGGATCATTTTATGTGGCCCGCGAGATCTTATAGGCATATGATTGTCTAAACATAAAAAAAGCTAAGTCTAACGCAAACATTGACCATGAACTCTCGTCAATTACACATGCCACTTTTTATGTGTAGTAATATATTCAGTGTGTTTACAGGTGTAACATGTATGGAAATGCATATACAATATTTGTAATCTAAATAGATAATAGATTAATTAATAATAATCAAATATGAGGACAGTTATTTTGCAATATATTGGGTAATAATCACATTTAGTCCCACAATTAAACCAGCCCCTTGAGTGTAACGATAATGCTGATGTGGCCCTCTGAGATAACTTAATACTTAAATCAAGGGTGTCAAACACATGGACCAAAACCTGCCCACCAAACGGTCCAATAATGTCATCCAGAGATGGCATTAATTGCAACTATCCAAAAGAATGTAGCTGCTATTTTAAATTTGTCCACTGGGAGTGTCACACACCACTGTCAAGCATGCAAAGTGTTCATGCCAGGGCTGCTAGTAAAAAATGGGAGGTTATTGTTTTAATTCATTGGGCCATGTGGCCGCGAGCCTTAGGTTTGACACCACTGATTATGATGTAATGTGTCAATCCCAATCCGATTTTTTGATTACGCTCTATGTCGTGTTTACATATCATGCTTCATGCTGCACTGTATTGCAAATTCCCATTTAAAGGTGCAGTGTGTAAGATTTGGTGACCTCTAGAGGTGAAGTTGCGTGTTGTATCCATCACCTCACCCTCACCCTTCTGAGCATCCAGGAGAACCTATGACAGACTTCACTTTGTCTTTAAAACTCAAAAAATGTTTAGTACGTCCACTTTTACGCCTGTAAAAACATGGCGGCCTCCATAGAGAGGACCCCCTCCTCATTTAAATATACATGAATGGGCCCATTTTAGGGTAATGGGGGGGATAAACATTTACGTGATTCTGAATTCATGAAAACATCAGTATGTAATTGTTGTGTAATTTTTTTTTTAGAAGTGACAAAAATGACCAAAATCGTACACACTTGCACCTTCTAAGTTTCAAAAACATTGAGTCAAACAACGAATTCCGAGCCAACCTCCAAATGTCCCATGTTGCAGATTGCTGCTGACGAAGTGGATGCAGTGCGGAAGACGTTCACCGTTTATGTCGGGCGCATGCAGGAAGGTAGTGTTCCGCGGCGAATACAGACGTTCCTTATTATTCAAAGAGGGTCGGTTGCCGATTCATCATGTGTCTTCCACAGAAAGTCCCCCCCCTGGCGTCACTACCTCCCTGGCTCTGATCCTCCCCTTGTGCCTGGCTGTGGCGGCCATACTCGTGCTCTTGGTGGCCGTTCTCACCAGGAGAAGGCCTGCGCTGCAGATGAAGAAACATTACATGAAACCAGGTGCCGTGACAAATTCAATGTGCCATGTTTATGTTTCAGGAGGACCAACAGTGCAGGAAATGTAACCTTTTTATAATCTTTTTTTTTAATGTCCATTTAGATATTATCAAGCAATATGAAGACAACAAGACTCAGGAGGAAACACTCTCATTACCCAGAAGTAGGCTGACCCCTCCTCGACTCCTGATTTGCTACAGCAGCTACGACGGCCCTGCTCATGTCAAAGCTGTCATGCAGCTCGGAGCCTTCATACAACAGCACATGGCCACTAAGGTAACATGCATTACAGAGAAGGGTTCAAAGCAGTGGCTCTCACCTGGTCTGGGTTTGGGACTCGCCATCACCCCTTCATGAAAGGAGACTTTGCAGGTTTGCTTCTCCTGAGAAATACATGTGTATTTGCATTACAGGGCATCATCGCCACCTACTGTTAAGAGTGTGAATAGACGGCAATTTGAGGCATGAGAGACCCTCCTCAAAATAAAAGCAGAGGATTTTTATTTTTATTTCTTAACATTTTTCCCTGTCATGGGACATGGGCGCGTGCCCACTTTTTAGGTGGCGACCCATCAGTTGAAAATCATCGGTTCAAAGAATTGACTGTATGTAAAGATGGAAGTAGCGTCCGTGACATCACCCGCAGGCTTTTGCAGAGTGCTGATGAGGCTCGTAATGAGCGAGTCACTCGTCACCATCTTGCTGACGCCCTAATTCCTCCTAGTTGTCCAAATATGGGCGTGGTGCTGTTACAGCTCACGTCGTTTTCTGAATATCTGAGACTCAACCAGTTCTAGTAGTGATGTCTATTAGCTATGTTCACCTTTTCTCTCCCCAGGTGTGCCTGGACATGTGGGACTCCCTGAATGTGGCCGAGGAGGGGGGCATGGCCTGGCACTGCCGCCAGATCCGCGAGAGCGACTTCGTCCTGGTCGTCTGCTCTCGAGGCCTCAACCGCAGACGGGAGCCGGCGGGCGGCGACGAAGACTGGGGGCCGGGCTCCGGGCGCAGCGGCTTCAGCTCAGACGCGGCCGTCCAGCTCATCGGAGAGGAGGTGGGCCGCGTCAAAGCCCGGGGCCAGGACCTGTCCAAATACATGGCGGCCATTTTCGAGTACTCGGAGGAAACGGACATCCCCATGGAGCTGAGGCTGGTGTCCCACTACGCGCTGATGAGTGACTTGCCGCTGCTCTTCTCCCATCTTCATGGAGTGGCTTTGCACAGGCCTGGTGGTTACCTGAAGATAAACCACATCTCGGAGGAGAGCTTCACCAAGTTGCCGGCGGGAGCGGCTCTGCAGCGGGCGATCCGAGATGCGGGAATGATAGAGCAGGGCATTCGAAATCAGGGTGAAGAGGAGGCCGTGTAAAACAAACATGTCCTCCCTTGATGAAAGTTCTCGGCCTAGTTAAAGGTGCAGTGTGTACGATTTTTCTAAAACTATTATAAAACCAGTACATACTGACATTTTCAAGAATGTATAATTACCTAAATGTATTATTTTTTCCACTATGCTCAAATAAGCCCATTATTGTATATTCACATGGGGAGGCGGTCCTCGGAATGGGAACCGCCATGTTTTTACAGTAGCCCAGAGTGGATGTATTAACGATCTTTTGAGTTTCAATGACATCTGAAGTCGACCATAGGTTCTCCTGCATGTTCAGAAGAGTGAGGGTGAGGTGATGTATACAACATGCAACTTCACCTCGAGATGTCACCAAATCTTACACACTGCACCTTTAAGGAAAGAGTAGAGGACAGAAGTTGGCAAATCAGGTCGCCCTCAAACGATTACCCATCTACCCACCTCTGCCATGCCTGTGCCCCAGTGTGCACTTTGACCGCTAACGTATTAACATGCAACTCATATAGGAAGGACTTTTATGTATTTTGTCAGTTTCTGTTTCCTGTTCGTTTTACCATAGTATCATGTGAAAAAATTAAAATAAAGCCGCCATGAAATTAAGTGATGTTGTACAAGCACTTTACACAAAAATAATTTTGCATATTTTCGTGAAGTTATTCTGTGCAAGCGTTTACCGTGAAGAGGATGGTGAACATTCTGTACATGCATGTGTGTTCATACCTTATTTATACATACTGCATATAGACTGTCAATAAGAATAGACCAATTTACATATTTCCTTGTGTTTCATTTTGTTTGAGGATTTTCAATATTTCTTTGTGTATTGATTGTTACTTTTATGCATGAATTCATAAAATAAAGTCAAGCTAAAATGATGATCGTGTGCCAATGAGCTGTGACACAGGCTTGTGTCACATTCAAAACTATACATGTCTTGCATGTTACTTTCAAGTTATCATCTGCAACAACATGAAAGCCCACACAACAAAATCCCATGCATCACGAAGAGACCTATTTCCATTTAATCAAAGGAATTGTCCTCTGATGTGTCATATCAAAGAAACACTTAAAAGCCAATCAACCATTGAAGTCCAGATGGACAACAAAGGAAAATACCTTTTTTGTGATTCGACCTGGAATTGATACAGGGCATCGTTCGTAAATGGAAGCGTAATAAGTGCATTCATAAATGAAGTGAGTGAGATTTAGCACTAGAGGGCAACTAAGATCTAAGAGAGAAGAAGAAATGCTGGAAAGCAAGCTTGTATATATATATATTTTATTACACTTTTTATTTTTGGTATTTTTGGTAATCAAAAGTATTTTAGATGCAACTAAGAAAAAGTCTAACATTTTACGATTGTGAATTTAAGCCTTAACATATTTTAAATGTGTTCAACAATTAGGATAGTAAAGTAAATTATACAATTGTTTTTAATTGAGATCTGGGATTCAAGCATACTGGACAAAAAATATAAAAACAGATGAAAGTGAATTTATAAATGACATATACACATGTATTGTGAAACCAGTGAGACATTGGAATAATGTCACAGTCTGCCATGACTAATGCACAGGTTGCCATTCATACAACCTAGTATTTATGTGTGATACGAATTTAACATCAATGCGTCAACTAAACCAGTTAAATGTTAATTTCATCTTCATAAAGACAATATTTAACATGGTTTGTGTGGACTGGTACGACATTGAACTATTTTAACATTTCAGGTTCCAACTGGTGATTACGGATTTGTAAGCATCAGGATCTGGCAACCCAAGCGTATCCAATCCTGCCGTTGTGACTCATTCAGACTCTCTTGACAGTCAGGCAGACAGCGTGGAAACATGGTGCTCGACTTGGACCTGTTCCGCACGGACAAAGGCGGCGACCCTGAGCTGATCCGTGAGACCCAGAGGAAGCGGTTTAAAGATGTTACTCTTGTGGATAAACTGGTGGCGGCAGACACAGAGTGGAGAAAATGTAAGATCAGTTTCACTACTTTAGAGTCACCTAGCCTTAGCATAGTGGCTAATGATGCTAGATTTAGCTTGGCGTTTGTGTAGTAGCCGCACATCCCGGATTCCATTAAAGTATTCCGGTCGTTTTGTTGTTCGTTTCACAAAACTGACAGCATATACACTTTGACGTGGATTCAATTACCTATTTTATATTTTCAGTATCGCCTCTTTAATACGGCTGTTTAAAATAAGTGAAAAAATCTTTGCGTATATATTTTAAAATAAAGTTTAATTTGTGACACCGCAGCAGCGACCCGGCTGTCTGTTGCGGGGGGACTACAATATACCATACATTTAATGATTGAAATTGCAAAGACAAGTACGTTTAGTGAAGTTGATCTATGTCGTACTAATCAGTGATAATTAATATAGCGGTATTTTTTACATTCCCCCGTGTACATTGCGAATAGTGCTCCGCATGATGTGCAAATGAAAATAAGATGGAATTTGAATGGAGTTTGGTGTGACGTCCTCTCAACAGGAAGAGGAGAAGCAAGTGGCAGTGGGGCTAACGTTAGCATGGCTAGCACTTCTCAGTTAACTCAAATGAAACCAACAGTTATCCTCCACGTACTTCAAGTTAGTTTCTTTCTTTTATCGTTATAATGTTTAGCTTATCAACCATTATCCCACCACAGCTCACACCAAGTGTTGGCTAACGTGAAAAATGCTTTTGTAGCCTAGCTTAGCGTTGCCGGGTAGCAGCCTGCAATCTGATGCAATCCCAAATCAGCAACATGTCAAGTCAACCTCGCCCCGCAGTGCAGCCACAGACCGTCTGATCCCGATAACGATACAACGAATGATTAGTGATAACTTCACTGCATTGTGATCTATGATTATATGAACACAGTAAGTTATTACTACCACGTTGTTTGACTGTATGTGTGTAGGCTGCAATTGTAAGCACCTCCTGTCAGTGCTACTCCTGCATCTGTCACACACACACACACACACACACACACACACACACACACACACACACACACACACACACACACACACACACACACACACACACTCTGACTGAATGTGACTGACTCCCCCCTACCAGGCCGCTTCACTGCAGACAACCTCAACAAGGCAAAGAACTTGTGCAGCAAGAGCATCGGCGAGAAAATGAAGGTACATGTACTGTACAGTGCACACGTTAATGTTCTGAACACTTTAATTGCATACTTGCATATACACTAAGTTGCCTTTACATCAGGAACACACAATTTACTGCAGTTTAATACAACTGCTCTGAGGCTCCTACAGGCTTTAGAAAGTATACAGTGCTATGTATTTATATCTTAATGGACCTTTTTTTTAATTGAATTGTTATCAAGTCAGTTGGCAGCTATTCTGGTAAATAATCATAATTCCATAAACAAGTAGCCTTCAATGGCTATTATACACATATAATATACATATAACATACGTGTAATATTAGATGGTACACATGGTTAGAGAAACACGCATGCGTAAACAACCTCTGCACACAAGCACAGTTGTTTTATATGGTAACAGGTTGAAGAGGTGTACCTAATTGTGGCCACTGAGTGTTACTTCTGTGTGGATGATTGCAGAAGAAGGAGCCAGTTGGGGAGGACGAGTCTGTACCAGACGAGGCACAGAACCTGGAGTCCCTAACAGCTGACATACTCTCGGTACGGTGATGTCTCCACGTCATCAAGCACATTGACACTCCGAAGCCCACAAATGTCAACAGTCCTCCTGACTCTTAAACATGGTTCGATTGTCAGGCCCTGACAGTTACCCAGATCAAGAGGGTGCGTGTTTTGGTGGATGAGGCCATAGAGAAGACTGACAGCGAGAGGATAAGGCTGGAGGCGGAGCGCTTCGAGTACCTGCGGGAGATCGGCAACCTCCTGCACCCATCTGTGCCCATCAGCAATGATGAGGTGGGTGGGTCGACTGATCACACGATGCATTCTAACAAAGAACATTCTCTCTAAACAATAGAAGGAGCCATATTGTCCTTTTCCATGTTGTCCTAGTTCAGTGGTGCACCCGGTTTCTGTGTACGTAGGCGGCGATTGTAGTTCCAGTGTTCTCCAGCAGAGAGGCACTTTTAATCACAATAAATAAAGCTTCCAGCTCCTTCTAAACATTTCACGTTCCCTCGTGTTAACCCCTGACAGGATGCAGACAACAAGGTGGAGCGCACCTGGGGCGACTGCACCGTCCAGAAGAAGTACTCCCATGTCGACCTGGTGGTCATGATCGACGGTTTTGATGGCGAGAGAGGAGCCGTCGTGGCCGGGAGCAGAGGCTATTTCCTGAAGGTGAGTTCAGATGCGTGCGAGGACACGCACACAAACATGTGATCTCATGCGGCTCCTCTCCCACGTTGTTTCTCAGGGCCCGCTGGTTTTCCTGGAGCAGGCTCTGATCAACTTTGCCTTGAGGATCCTGTACAGCAGGAAGTACACCATGCTCTACACACCTTTCTTCATGAGGAAAGAGGTCATGCAGGAAGTCGCCCAGCTCAGCCAGTTTGACGAAGAGCTTTACAAGGTCTGGAAAGCATGCACTGAATTCTTCACCTTCTGTCTGTCACATTGGATTCACTCGGTTGTGCAGCATAATGAGATGGAACTGTTTCTAAGATGTTATTAAGGTGGGACTTTAAGATTGAATTTCATTGATTAATAGGCTACATTTATGATGGAAATTGAATTATTTAATCGTGGTCAGACATTTTGTATTAAAAAAACATGCTTTTTTAACAGGTGTATGGAGACTCTTTGTATCCACTGTATTTGAATAGTAGATCGCGCTGTTTTGCTCTTTCACAGCCACTGTTGACTTTCCTCAGGTCATTGGTAAAGGCAGCGAGAGGTCGGACGACAGCTCCATGGACGAGAAGTACCTCATCGCCACCTCCGAGCAGCCCATCGCTGCCTTCCTGAGGGAGGAGTGGCTCAAACCGGAGGAGCTGCCCATCCGCTACGCCGGCTTCTCCACGTGCTTCCGACAGGAAGTGGGCTCCCATGGCCGAGACACCCGTGGGATCTTCAGGGTGCACCAGTTTGAAAAGGTCCGAAATGTCACATGGAGAAGAATATCCAGAGAATAATCACCATATTGATACATACTTTTTTTTGGGGGGGGGATGTAAATACATGTGGAGACTGCAGTTGATCCATAAAGTTGTTGTGGCTTGCTCTTTTATTCTAGATCGAGCAGTTTGTCTACTCCTCCCCACATGATGGCAAATCATGGGAGATGTTCGATGAGATGATCAGCACGGCAGAGGAGTTCTACCAGTTGCTAGGAATTCCTTATCGCATCGTCAACATTGTCTCTGGTAGGTCTGACACACATGTATCTTTTATTTTTATTTTTTTACACCTGGATTATCTAATATAGAGATGTCAAAGCCACAACCCGTGGGCCAGAACCAGCCCACCAGAGGGTCCATTTTGCCCCCCCCCGATCTAATGCATCAAAACAGAGGTATTGATACTGCTTCCCAGCTGCTGTCAGTAAACCAAAATGATAACAGTTCAACCATTCCCATGTCTTATCAGGGGCCCTGAATCATGCTGCTAGTAAGAAGCTGGATCTGGAGGCCTGGTTCCCAGGCTCCGGGGCTTTCAGAGAGCTGGTCTCCTGCTCAAACTGCACCGACTACCAGGCCAGGCGCCTCCGCATCCGCTACGGCCAAACCAAGAAGATGATGGACAAGGTGAGTGCTGAGATCAGATTCCCGCCGTCAGCCCTTGGCTGCGTGTACGATTCGGCGCAGGTGAACCAGGCATGATGAAAACATGGTCTTCAAACTTAAATCTGCAGGTGCTCATGGATCTTCGCAAGTACAATCACCCATGCTCTTCAGTAACGACATACAAGTTGAACTATTGTTGCCGAAAACAACACGCAACATCAACAGCAAGAAGTCGCACCCATTGCTAACCTTGTTTTGTCAGTTACACCACACTGTGGCATCTTTATTTGGGGCCACAGGAAGCCCCTATACCTATTGAGGCAAATGCCCCAGCACACCACATTATGGGATGATTAAGAAAATAACAACAGATAAAAGAATGAACACTTAATGTGCCAGGGTTTACTGCCAAAGATAACAGCACCTCTGAAATAACAAGACGAATAAACATTCCTCTCTCTCCCCACTTGCAGACAGAGTTTGTGCACATGCTGAACGCCACCATGTGCGCCACCACCCGCGTGATGTGTGCCATCCTGGAGAACTATCAAACCGAAGAGGGGATTGTTATTCCAGAGAAGCTCAGGGACTTCATGCCTCCAGGCAAGTTCCGCTCACTTCTTAATGTGCATGTGAATTCATGTCCACGCATGTTTCCATGATGGATTATTTGTGACATTAACAGGAGGAATGAGTGGTGGACGTTAAACTATGGCGTGTTGTCTACAAATACAGAGGAATTGGCGAAATGTAAAAGTTTGTCCAGTAGAGGGCGCTGGCAGTTTTTATTTAGAATTAAGAGCAATACATTTCAGTATCAGTTTTTGTATGTTTTTTGTCTGTTCCTTTTTTATCTTCTGGGAATTCTGTACATATTGATATATACTGTATGTATGTATGTATGTATGTATGTATATATATATATATATATATATATATATATGTGGTCAAATGCACCTCAGTGCTAAGGTAAAGCAGCAGAACTACATTTATACATATTTATAGATTTCAACTCAACCCGGACGTGCTGCCGTCTGTCCCTGACTCTGTTTGCTTTAATCCAGCTCCTGTGTTTACTCTGATTACAATGGACGGTGTGAAAGAGAGCCCGAATGGCTGCTGCTGTCGTCCACGCACCCACACTCAATAGAAGCCGAGTTCAATACAACTGTGTTTTATACACAGCCTCACGCACAAGGTCACACATTCTGTCTGTGTTGATGAACATAACAAAAAATCTTAGCATCGTAGCTCATCGTAGTTCCATGCCTTTTGCACTTCACATAGCCACCTGCTCCGTCATCCTTCACATTGACGACTAAACCTCATGGCTGTATAAATATAACAGGATACAGCACATCCCCTCAGACTTGCAGCAAATCTTTCCCTGTGGCTACTCGCGGTACTGCAACAAAAATCCCCATACACCTAAAATGCATTTTTCCCACAGACCACAGTAATAATTTAGATGCCAGCAGAACTCTTTGCAAGACATATGTGTGAGTTATTATTGGTCTTTGTATTCTATATTTTTGATATGTGATGGTTTTGACTTTCGTACAAATGTCCTAAACGTCATAGCCTCGATGCGTCATGAAAGCGATGCTACTTCACGCGCTCTATGGGCCACATGACTCGGAACTAAACCCGGAAGTCAGAAAATGTTTTGGTGTAAGTGCCAGGCCAACAACTTCCACTGAATTGAACGAGGTCACGTGATCGATGCAACATCCTGTTCTATCAGTACATCCATGCTAAATCAAGGTCACTCAAAACTTCCCTGACATTTATTGGGAGTATTTCCCACCATCAGTCTGAAGGTAACAACACCCCGTGCTGAGTTGACATTGCTATGTAAACAACAGAATCCAACACTGAATAGGCTTGTTGTACAACAAAGCAGCATGTCAGGGAAGGATTAGCCCAACCTGAACACTCTCTCAGGCTCTAATTATAGACAATTATTTCTACTTTGAAGTCTAACAATTATTTTTTGTCCTCTCCTCCAGGTCTGACGGAGATCATCAAGTTTGTCAAGCCCGCTCCCATCGATCAGGAGGTGTTGAAAAAGGCGAAGAAGCAACAGGAGGGCGGAGGCAAGAAAAAGAAGCAGGGCGGCGGAGCACAGCAGAACCTGCCCAGCAGCATGGAGAACATGTCCGTCAATGACTCATAAGCTCCGCCCACACTACTACCCTGTCACTTCGCCACCTGCGCAGATAGAAACCGATGAACTAGAGCCACGTGTGTGTGTGATGATCGGCTGGGCCTTGGCTCTATCTCATCGACGTCTATCCACCAGGGAGGTGTTCAGATCATCTCAGCTGCATCCTCGAAAGAAGGGATCACTCTCTCTCCTCCGCAGTCCACTTCAGACTCCGCCTCCACTTTTCTCAGCCTCAACCAAACGGATCCAAGCCCCGTGGGAGTAATCATGTGTTTTACGTGCATCCAGATACACTTGTTTGTTTCGCAGATGATCTGACGCCATCTGTTCCCTATCACCGTGTGGTTTTCCAATGTTTTTGGTGGTTTGTTCAGTTCGTCTATGACTTCAGTGAGACCAAAACCTGTCTGTGATGACTTCAGTTTCATTCAAATTATGAGTCAAGAAGAGGGACTATTTTAACCGTCTGCTCTCCAACCACAATCATCACCGTCACCTTTGACCGTAACGCTGCTCTCGAGCTTATGATGGGGATTCTGACGTATTTACTCGCTGTAAAGTTATATCTACGATCGAGCGCTGATGAAGTGGCTCTCATTCTAAACAAATAAACACAGGTGGTAAATTGAAACGTTTTCTATGTGTGGAGTCTTCTGATATTTATACCTAGAAACGCTTAAACGTGCAGTGTGTAAGATTTTTGTCATTTTTTGTCTCGTCTATCCATGGAAAGAGAATTACAATACAGTTCTATAGACAACGCCTCAATGTATGACTTGCCTTATTACACAACCCCCAAAATAAGCCCTTGAATGTATATTTATACCAGGATTGGGTCCACCCTATGGGGGCAGCCATGTTTTTACAATAGCCCAGAGTGGATGTACTAAACATCGTTTGAGCTTTAATGACAACTGAGGGCCACCATAGGCTCTCCTGCATGCTGGAATGGGAAGGGTGAGGCAATGGATACAACATGCAACTTCACCAGTAGATGTCGCCAGATCTTACACTCTGCACCCTTAAATATAGGTTAATTTAAAAGAAACCAGTATGGTGGAAAAGTACTCTGCCACTACATCAAAATCTAATGGAATGTACACCCTCTAAAAAACATATTTATTATACCTTATACTTCATACGTAATATAAATTATAAAAAATGTTTTACTGTTTCTTTACTTTATTCTAATATTTTGAGATCATTCAAATTTTTTGTCAGCCGTATGCATGAATCATCATTTTTTTCTAAAAAAAATGCTTGAAATTTTTACATTTATGTATAACTAATCTGGAATACATCTTACTTTTTGATTTTACAGTAAAAAATAAATACACCGTGTAAAATTCAGTGCAGATAAACCAGGCGTGACGAGCACATTGTCTTCAAATGTCACTCTGCACCACAAACGGGAATCGTCCTCAACAGATACAGGATTAAGGGTTGTTCTAAAGCAATATATGTGAGACATTAATTTTGCTGTTTCATCAGATAGTGATCATGAATCATCCAGGTTGTCCGGATCTCTGATAAGAGCCAATAAGGAAGAGGAGGCATGTTACTGATTAACTCCAGCAGACTTTACACCCATTGTTTTAGAATTCAGAGAGAGGATCATTCCATCTGGTCACAGCACATTTTCAGAAACAGGTGAGAATAAAAGTGTTGTTACTGAGTTCATTGAGTTTTTATGTTTGTTTTTTAACATCTGGACGTTTGTGTGATAAGGTGTCTCAAGATGAGTGACATTGACGAGGACGACAATGAGATCTCCTTCCAGGTGAAGGTAAATACATGTGAAGGAGCAGAGGGAAAGTTACTGTCGTTTTGACATTCAAAGTTTATCGGATGTACCTACGCATGACATGATGTGTGTTTTTTTATTCACAATATTTTAGTTTCTTGGGCGAGTTGAGGTCATCCGGCCAGATGGATTACAGGTTCTGGAGGAAGCAACTCGCAGTCTTGAGGTCAGTTGTTACGTGTACTTACACTTCACTTGAATCCTGATCGAGTATCTTTAGGTCTGTGATACTGGCAATGTCGGTCTGTAAGTCTGCATGTGAGATATCTCACACTGAAGATGTCTATACAGACTGTCATGGTGCCCAGGGGATGAGTTCATGCTTTTAACCTCTAGGAGGAGCCCCCTCCGCCCCACCTTCACTACCACCCCAAAAAAGAACTGCAAAGAAAATAATAATAATAATAATGATAATGATAATGATAATGATAATGATAATAATGATAATAGTAATAATGACGATGAGGATAATAAGGATAATAATAATAGTATTAATAATAGTATTGCTGTTATTAATTCTACTACTACTACTAATAGTAATAATAATAATGATAATGATAATGATAATGATAATAATAATAATAATAATAATAATAATAATAATAATAATAATAATAATAATAATGGGGTCAATACTGACGCTGATTATTAGAAAAAAGATTATTACCTTTGTCGTCAAGGTTTTACAGTGTAATTCTGTCTTTTTTTTAATGAAAAAAAATACCCCAAAAAGCAGTAACTTTATCATTAAATCAATCATTAAAAAAGTGTAGCACCTACATACTCATGGTAGTGCTGGTGTCAGAGGGATCACTAGTCATTTGGAATCATCTCTTTGTTGCCATGACAATATTTATGTAAATATTTAAAAATTCATCCAGGAAATAATGAACCATCTGAATTTAAAAAATAAAATAAAATAATGATAATAATAATGATAAAGATAATTGAAGTTGACATCATAACATGACGTCTCCTCCTCTTCTTCCAGACACCTGATCCATACACCCCAGAAAAGACGGCCAAGAAGAGTAAAGTCCACCTCTTCCTGTCTCTGAGCGGCATCGACATATTGGAAAACAAAACCAAGGTGTGCACCACTTATCACATCAATCACCACAGTCATCAAGCAACTTGCTTCATGTGTCCTCGCTACTTGCTTCATGTGTTTCCTATCCCCTCAGTTCCTTCTCTTCACATGTCCCCTGTCCACTGTCTCCTTCTGCGCCGTCCTACCATCCTCGCCCAAAGTCTTCGGCTTCGTGGCCAAACACCCTGTGGCCGACACGTACCACTGTTATCTGTTCCAGAGCAAGACCTTTGTGAGTATTTGGCCCTTCGGCTTAAAGGGGCAGTGTGTAGGATAGGTTTGAGGCACAATGTGTAAGATTTTGTGACATCTACTGGTGAGGTTGGATGTTGCAGCTGGGCCCTTCCCTTCCAATCATTAAAGCTCAATGGTCTGTCCATTCTATGCTATTCTAAACACTACATGGCAGCCCCCAGTCCATTGTGCATGACAGCTGGGAAGCTAATTCAGTTGTATTCTTCTTCTTCTTATCATTATTTAAACATCTCTTCTGTAACTTTCTTGTGTTCAGTCTCATGTGCTAGTGTCAGTCATCGGTGACGCGTTCCAAGCATCGAGGAAACAGGAGAACATCAAGGGAGGACGAGACCTGATAGTGGAGGCCCTCAGACATAAGGTAAGACTTTGTTTTGATTTTTTCCTCAATAGGTTTTTATCTTTACCAAAATTACATTTGTCCTGACAAATGTCTCCTCTTTTCTGTGTCTCCTCCAGAATAAAATGCTACAGAGAGAGAACTCAGAGCTGAAGAGGAGGCTCGCAGAACAGATGGACTCATACTCGTAAAAAGTACACGGAACTGCTTTTAATATATAGTCAAACAAAATAAATTAAGCTGATGTTATAAAAGGGAAATAGAAATGTTAGTGAAAAGAGAGACAATGTTGTGAATAAAACGAATGACAATTATTTAAATGAGTATCGTGTTAAGAGTATACCTGTTTCATCATCGTCATAATAATAAACAAACAAATAATGAATGATAATAAAATACATCTAAATGATTTACTGTGAAATCCACTGTAATTGTAGTTTTGCATCTATAACACTAGGTGGCAGCAGCCCTCTGCTCTGCTGTCATTCAGACTGCTGTGTTACAGTGCTGCCTTCAGGGTCCCATAAATAGTGTGTAATTTTTGGCATTGAGGGCTCAGAACAAAATGTTCTGAAACGCCACATGGAAAACAAATGGACACAGTCGCTCGTTGTGACGGAAATTGTTTTTACTTAGGCCAGTAATGCTTGTAAAATTACTCTACTTTTAATTCATATTTTCGTGATTTCTTCAACACACTAAAGACTACGTGATGTCATAAACACAAAGCGAGAAGATTTTTATATAGGACTGACGGCGGCAGCTAGGTGATACAGAGGGGCCGTGAAGGCAGCGCGAAACGGCGGACAAACTGGTGGTGTGTGTTTGTGTGAAAGGCGGCCGGTTGTCCACTGCTGGCGTCAATAAACAGGACTTTGTAATGGAAGTGTGGGGTTATTTTGACTGAGAGGTAAGTGAAGTTTGTTTATGGAATCTCAATGATAATAATAGACTCGGCTCAGTCCTTGGAATCGTTCTGCGAACCTGTTGAAAACTTGTTATCTAACTAGCCGGTGTTGCTAGCTTAGAGCGCTTCCCCCAGCAATTACCAATGTGCACGCGTCAGCTACTTTCACGTGAGGCTGTGGTATTGTTGTGTGGAGTCACCACGAGTTTGTTCAAACTTCTTGTACGAGGCAGACCGGCTCGCATTCTAACCATCGCCTTCGCCGGCAGTCCGCGTCCGTGGGTGGGGAAACAGCGGCTCTGGAGGCTCCATGGGGACGCGGTGGTCACGGAGCGGCAGCAGCCTCTCGCTGCTGCGGGACATGCCACGGTCTCGGCGGCGTGGCGAGGACAGGGACTCCGACGATGACTCTCTGGACGGGGACGTCAGGCGGGAGGACATAGCACAGTTCCCCTACGTGGAGTTCACCGGGAGGGACAGCATAACGTGCCCCACGTGTCAAGGCACGGGACGGATCCCTTCAGGTGAGGGTGTACGGAGCATGCAGGCAGCTCAGACTGGATCAGTACTACTGTCTTTAAAGGTCCAGTGTGGAGGGTTTGGGCTCAACGGAAGCAGTTGCCAGTAACTATGTAAACTATTCATGTCATTTTGATGTTTTATTTGAGGTACAATCACCCATATCTATTACTCTTGGATGAGGTTTCACATTGAGCTCAGGAGTGGGTCCTCTGGAAGTGGCCATGTTGTTTTTCAGTAAACAAAAACATTCTGAATACCTTATGACTTTTAATGGTGACTGGAGGCTGCCAATAGTTCTGCTTGCAATATTCACTAGACAGACTCATTAAATCTTACACATTGCACCTTTAACCATTGACTTTCAATCTTTATTTTGTTCAAAGATCCTTTCTTACTATTTTGTCCTACTACTATTAATCATTCCCAGACTTTCATATTAAAAGGCACAGTGTGTAAGATTTGTTGACATCTGCAGAGAAAGTTGCATGTAGCAGCTGAACAACATACTCGATGTGTATGACCTGCACTATAGAAGCTATGGCAGCCTTCAGACATCAATACGGAGTTTAGTTACAGTTTTTTTTTTTTTTAATGTATTTTTTATACAGTTAAACATGGAGTGAGTACCTGCTTTTAAGGTTCATTCTGATGTCAAAAGTACTAAATACATTCAGGTGATAATGCGCTTAACAGTGTTAGTATAGTTTATTTTTATACTAATCTACCTACATTTGACACATCATATTGTAACTAGCCTTAATGTCCAATTGATACATATTCACTGGTACATATATATTCAAAGGCACACATACATTTTAAATAAATGTATTGAACATATCTACATACCGGTACATACTTCAGTATCATGATATATGCATATGCTTCCATGCCTACAGGGACATTGTGTGATTGTGTCACTGGACCCCACCATGAGAACCCCAATGTTAGAATATAAGTGTAACCATATAAGAAGTATATTTTTAATACACAACTGAGCCCGTGACGTACAGTGGACAGCTCATGCTCTCAAGGTTAACAGTGACTCTTAAGCTTCTGTTTATGTTCAACATGTAAAGTGCAGCGTGAAAGAGCTGTGTAATCTCTGTGAACTGATGATACACTCACTCACTCACATGAGAGAGAAAACACATGACCGGTTATCTCTGTCCCAATAGATCAAGTCAATGAACTGGTTGCATTGATCCCATACAGTGACCAGAGGCTGCGGCCCCAAAGAACGTAAGTATCCACACAGCCACCCAAAGAAACGGGATTGATTGTCATCAAATCTTCATGTCAGTTAGTTATAAGTAATAATTCATCTTAACATTATCATTGTTTCTCCAGCAAAATTGAAGACACTGCACTAAAATAGTTGTTCATAGAGATGCCTGTTTCAGTGAAGTGACGTGCTTATGTAGCCATACTCTATTGACCACAGGGCACATGCAGGTATTGACATAAAGTACATTGTAGAACCACTTTCGTCACAGACATCATCACACCACGGCAGATGAGGTGAAAAAATAAATGCTAGAAATGTGTTAAAGGTGCAGTGTGTACAATTTCAGTCATTTTTGTCACTTCTACAAACATTACAATTATATATGGACACCTTAATTATTTTATAATCACCTGAATGTTTTATGTTTTCCACTACCCTTACATTTCTTAATAAATCTATATTTACATGAGGAGTGGGTCCTCTCTATGGGGGCTGCCATGTTTTTAAAGTTGCTTAGAGTGGACATAATCATCATCTTTTGAGTTTTAATGACAACTGAAGGCGACCATAGGTTCTCTTGCATGCTCAGAAGGGTGAGGGTGAGGTGATGAATACAACATGCAACGTCACCTCTAGATGTCACCAAATCTTACACACTGCACCCTTTTAGGACATAATTTGACCCTGTCATGGTACATGGTGTCCCATGGAGGAGACTGCTTTTTGCCAAGAAGCGTTGTGTTGCTAAACAGCGCAACAACACAACAAGGAGAATTTCTATGTTCACTGTGGACACTGTGCTGTAAGTGAAGCACACAGGGCACTGTGTGTTACACAGAGGGAGCTGCATGCCCACATGACAACACCATCCTAAATGTGACATGGGTTGGAGAATGCATCATGATAGCTCAACAACGGCAGGGATTCCTAAGCTAATTTACTATCCTGACTTAAAAAGTCTGATAAGGCATTAAAGGTGCAGTGTGTACGATTGCGGTCAATTTTTTGTCACTTCTATCCATAGAAATAGAAATACAATACAATGCAAAGTAATCTGCTCTCCAGTCCAGTGAGCACCAAAGAGCGGACAATACACTCATGTCTTTGCTTGTAATTTACATGATGATCAAATCACATTTTATGAGCAGTTAAAAAAATCATCATGTTAGTTTGATACGCATTAAGACTGTAAACGATTCCTTTACTTGCTTTTAAACAGGAAGTTGTACGTGGTCTTGTCAGTGGTGCTGTGCCTCCTGGCGTCGTCGCTCGTCGCCTTCTTCCTCTTCCCTCGCCTGGTGGTGGTGGTGGACGACGGGATACGCTCGGTGACCGTTCACTTCGACCACACCAACAAGAAGGTCCTGATGAACATGACGGTAGGTTTAAGCGGCCACTGTGACGACACTTGTCATTTTTGTTTTATTTCAAAATAAGACGGCAGGAAAAACACCTTACAAGTAATAATATTTCTTTAATTTCTCAGAGCACGTTGAACTTCAGCAACCCGAACTTCTTCTCGGTGCTGGTGCAGAGCGTGAGCTGCCAGGTCCTCTACATGAAGACGGTGATCGGAATCCAGCAGCTGGATAACGCCACCACCATCCTGCCCCTGGGGCAGCGCCAGGTGTGGGAAGATGGAGTCTCTGTCCTCACAGCGTTTGCCTTCTTAGTAAATATTGTATGTGAGCATGATAAACATTATCTCAGGAGCTGTGCCGATGCGAGCGCTTCCTTGTGCAGAGATGAGTATGCAAACAGTGCATCATGTGTCAAACAGGCCGTGGGTGTGTTTGCTGCAGGACGTCGTCTCCGTTTGATGATTGACTTTTTAAAAAGTCAAGCTGCTTTACAAACTCTGCTTGGAGACAGTGACCATGCTTGCACATGCAAAATGTCTCTAATCTGATTAAAATCATTCTTATTAAAAGATTTCAAAATAGCTATTGAAATGGATCTATAGTTGTTTTAGTTTTCCTGAAGTTACAACAGAAATGTGTCCTTGCTCGCGTTGTAAACAAATACAAGATACTATATCAGGACTCAGGGACCACGCTGTCCTCATGCAGGTCTGTCGAGCAGAAACTGAAATGTGCTCAAGGCCTTTTGATTTCTTTTCAAAATTAAAGTCACGCAGACTTGGTTACCCAGAGCCGCTTATAACTACATACTATAAACTCATGCACTGCATTTCCGGAGAGCACCCTGGACATTTATGAACATAAAAGGATCCCTGGATCAGGTTACTTCAAGTATTTATACGTTACCGGTTCACCAGTGGCAGGTGACAGTCTGTCTATGTTTGTTATAGAGTGACTTCCCTCTCGCTCCAGTGAACAAAACTCACTGTGTAACTTTTCAATCTCCTGCAGGTCAACTACACTGTCAGCGTGGAGATAGGAAGCAGCACCCCCTATGTCTAGTAAGTGTTCATTTCTGCTCATTAATGATCACTATACAATCATTCTATATCCTGGCTGGATCTATACAATATTATTTTTGTTTAACAGTTGTGTTTCAAGCTTTTAAAATTTTAATTTGACTTCATTTTTTCAAGGATTGTTTTTTCTATTTATTTTTTCTTTATTTAGCTATTTTTGCTCCAAATTAGGTTACATCCCTGTCCATACTAATATGACTAAAGTCTCATCACATGACCACTCCCACATGCTGAGCATTGTGCCACGCATGTTAACTGTGTCACTGTAAAATAAGCACAACGGACCAGCACCATGAGTTTCAGAGGATCCGTCATGTGACAGGCCTCCACAAACAAATCTACTCTAATTTGTAATGTGCTGCCAATTTTGTGTTTATTGCAAATTCATGCGTTATTTTTTTTGTATAATAGTCTCACGCTAATATTTTTGAATGAAATTTTGATTATAAAGTGGATATTTAGTTTATTGGCAATGTTATTAGTTTATTGATTAGATAATGGGCATCAGCTGCAGTAGTAGGTTGGGAGGGACTGAGAGAATTCAGTGTGTGTGTGTGTGAGAACTGTCCATCGGCGTACAATGTTTTGCACTCCCGTAACTGAGTTGGATTAAATCAGCCGACTTGACGACAAAGGAAGCACCACGGCAAGCTTAAGTTTTGGAAACAAACCGTGCTCGACAACAACCAACACAGGGAGATGAAAAATGAGAGGACTAATGTTTGAAGACTCAGTTAATTGCCTAAACTGTAATCTGTAGCACAATTTAATAAAATAATCAATTTTTTTTACAGTGCCTTCTGCACCATGCCCAGCATCAAGGTGCACAACATCGTCATATTTGTGCAGTAAGTACCTTGTCGACTCATTTCTGTTTGTCATCAACCTTCTGTTGTGTTTACTTTGCATCATTGTTGACTCGCATACAATGAAGTATCCAGATGCTTTTGAAAAGGGGGGGGGGGTGTATCCCTCACAATGTCAATGGAGCTGTCCTCCTGGCGCCGTCTCGTCCACACGGCTGTTTTGTGTTTATGTAGCTTTCGCCAGATCGAAAGTTCAATTTTCGTTCCACTCTCCCTTAACTGCTCCATGGTCTCTCCTTGGTTTCAGGACCACGGTGAAAACCTCATACATGGTGCGAACATCCCAGAACAGCCTGGAGGCGTATCGATACATCGACTGCGGCTCCAACACCACACACCACGTGAAACCCAGGCACCTCGGACTCCATGCGTCACAGCTCTTCAGCGCCCCCATGCTGTGACGACACCCATCGGGTCTCTGGCGGCGGAGGTAAGATGCTGCTGCTGTCAGAGAAAACGGCAGCAGCAGCAGGAGTATCGCACCGCGCCAAGCTTCCACAGAGCAGGTAACGCACACTTTGAAGGATGAAGCTGTTTCCTGGAAAACACAGGTGTGTTTGAATGTTTCATTGTCTGACTGCACCTTTGTTTACATCAAAACACCTGAGGGTAACAAAACAATATCTGGATGCGTCCAATACAGAAAAATACAGTTTCCGTTCACGAGGTCAGTTTGGGAAAGTCATGAAAATCTCCTTTCACTCCATGAATTTTGATTTTTACGGGTCTTGATGGAGATGATGATCGCCTGAACTCATAATCCGCGAATGGAACAACGTGGAACGCCAACGGTCGCTCCATGACCCAGGGAAACGTCAAAGCAAGCCCTTCTCTTTAAAGGAAGGGTCCACAGCTTTAACCGACGCAGTATTTTCGCCCGTGGAGCGTTTCCTCACCGCTGCTTGTGTGACACAACTAACAGCGTGAAGCGATGGACGTGGACTTTTGTGTCTGAAGAGGAGGAGAGAAGCCGCTTGTGCTGATTTGGATTGAATGCGAGGCAACCTTTGGCGAACATGTCTGCACCTTAAAAATGGAACATACTGGGACTTTCTCTTGTTGATGTTGTTGTTGTTGTATTGTGTTATTTAACAGTTTCAAAGGAAAGAGTTTTAAGTGAGGGCTGGGGGGGGGTCTATGCAGAGTGTAAATTGCACGTACTTGTGTTTACAGAGACATGCAGGAAGTAGAATCCTTTCTTTTTGTCTGGCTGTAAACAACGCAAGGTCAGAGCCTATGTAATATTTGCTCCATGCATATCCCAATTCAAAGAAACTGAACTATCAAGGGTGGGTTTTAATATTTGGGATAAAAAGTTATATTTTGGTTTCCCTTTTGGCTCAGCAAGTCTGATCACGCAGATGTATTTTTTTTTGTTTTGTTTTTTGTTTTTTAAGATTTGGGGTCAAAGGGAGGAAAACGGATCTCAGCCTGTTAAAATTGAAGCTACTGAAAGATAGAATTTTGGAATGTTCTGTCTCATCCACATACCTCATTCGTGCACAGTCCCATTTTTTAATGGTTCTTTAATTTTTCTTTATTTGCACTTCACACACCTCAAATATCAACCTCTGACACGGTATCGGCTCTGTGCAGTAGAGGCTGAGGTTGCCATGGAAACGGAATATCTGAGACAAAAAGGGGTTCGCTTTTTTTTAAAGGGATTTTTGATTTTGTTTTTCTGTAAATGTATAAATGATTTTACAAGGGCTTTTTAACTATTGGCTTGATTCTGGTTTGTTGAAGGCGTATGTGAATAAATAAAAGGACTAATCAACAGCTGCCGTGCCCTCAGTTTTTTTTGGTGTCCGACCAAAAACAGGAAATGATTCATCATCAACCAATTTTTTTCTCATTGTGAGAATTGCCTGCAGTTCTGTTTACTTTCATTTTCCTCAGCTTTGTATCGGTGTCTATGTGTGTGTGTGTGTGTGTGTGTGTGAGCGACGTTAGCTTAGCATCAGCGAGAAGCGACGTTAGCTTAGCATCAGCGAGAAGCGACGTTAGCTTAGCATCAGCGAGAAGCGACGTTAGCTTAGCATCAGCGAGAAGCGACGTTAGCTTAGCATCAGCGAGAAGCGACGTTAGCTTAGCATCAGCGAGAAGCGACGTTAGCTTAGCATCAGCGAGAAGCGACGTTAGCTTAGCATCAGCGAGAAGCGACGTTAGCTTAGCATCAGCGAGAAGCGACGTTAGCTTAGCATCAGCGAGAAGCGACGTTAGCTTAGCATCAGCGAGAAGCGACGTTAGCTTAGCATCAGCGAGAAGCGACGTTAGCTTAGCATCAGCGAGAAGCGACGTTAGCTTAGCATCAGCGAGAAGCGACGTTAGCTTAGCATCAGCGAGAAGCGACGTTAGCTTAGCATCAGCGAGAAGCGACGTTAGCTTAGCATCAGCGAGAAGCGACGTTAGCTTAGCATCAGCGAGAAGCGACGTTAGCTTATCACCGAGAAGCGACGTTAGCTTAGCATCAGCGAGAAGCGACGTTAGCTTAGTATCAGCGAGAAGCGGCGTTAGCTTAGCATCAGCGAGAAGCGGCGTTAGCCTAGCATCAGCGAGAAGCGACGTTAGCTTAGCATCAGCGAGAAGTGACGTTAGCCTAGCATCAGCGAGGAACCGCTGAGGAGCCGAGAAGCTGCAGCTGGCGGAGGAGACACGGTGAGACACGTTTCATTCTAATTACTATTTAATGTGTTCATGAACTTAGAGAATTAGTCCTGCTGGGACCAGGACCAGGACCCGCTGCTGGGACCAGGACCAGGACCGGCTGCTGAGACCAGGACCAGGACCCTCTGCTGGGACCAGGACCAGACTCACTCATGTGTTGGTGGGAGTCTGATTGATTTTGTTATTGTAAGTTTTCAATCATCATATGATCAATAATGACCTCTGCTCCACGTGATTCCCCCTCATGTTGTCAGGCTTCATTTGGTTGTAAGCAGTGATGTCACCACTAGGTGTCACTAAACATGGACGTCATCAGGGGCTGAGCACGGTGGAAGTGATTGACCTGATTGTAAATGAACCTGCTTCATTTCAACGTCATTATTCAGTTGAATGTGTTTGAGGTGGAGATGATGAGGTCGATGAAGACGACACTTTAATCATCTGATCCGTCCTCACTCTTCATGTGTCTGTGCAGGAAAAGACTCCGCCTCCTGTGACTCCGCCTCCTGTGACTCCGCCTCCTGCTCTCTGGTTGAACCTGCGAGTCCCTGTGCATCATCAGCCAATGACCTGTCATGAAGGTAACGACAGACTTTGATGTTTTTTTCATTTGACATGAATTAAAGGTGCAGTGTGCAGGATTTGGTGACATCTAGAGGTGAAGTTGAATCCATCGCCTCACTCCTCTGAGCACGAAGGAAAACCTGTGGAAGACTTCACATCTTCTGTCAGTCAGAAGATGTGAAGTTTGTCCACTCTGGGCTCCTGTAAAAACATGGCTGCCCCCGTAGAGAGGAGCCACTCCTCATGTAAATAAACATTACTGGGCTCCTTTAAGGACAATTACATCAAAACAACAGCAGATTAGAAATGATGAAAATGTCAGTTTGTAATTGTTGTGCAATATTTTTCAAGTGATAAAAATGACTGGAATCTTACAGACTGCACCTTTAACTTTATATAAAAAAAGATCAAATCGTTACCTGCTCCATCACCACCATTTATGGTTTGGCCCCAGGTTTCACACAATGTGACTGACCTCTGGCTTATTGATCATGAAACCAATCAGAGCTCTCTCCTCCTGACTCAGCAGGAATCAGGCTCCATGAGTGACGAGTGCCACAGCTCCTGTCTGGAGTGTCGGGGCCCCCCGGAGCCCCGGTTCTGCCAAACCGACGAGGAGGCGGCATCAGCAGCAGGACGGAGACCAGAGGGTTCATCGCAGTCGAACGCCGGAGGAGGACGATGTGTTTGATGTGAGTCAATCAGCAGCTTTCACGGATCAATCAGTTTGAGAGGCAGCCTGATCAGATGTGATCGATACAGATGACGTTTTGTTCAGGTG
>JAFBJT010110191.1:17726-36142 GCA_016785325.1 Chascanopsetta lugubris | reverse complement strand
CCCAGCAATGATCTCTTATACCCGGCCAACACAACACAACACAACACAACACAACACAACACAACACAACACATGCTTATGTGCCATATGGACAACGGTGCCTGTCCTCGAGTGGCTGAATCAGAGCCCTGACTTGAACCCATCGCTCCCAACATGGCCGCCGCCATCAATACACACGACTGAGCTCCCGAGGGTCTGCGGAGGAGACGGCAGAAAGTCTTTAAAGCAAATTATGCTGAGTCAGACAGAAACAAACCCGCAGCTCTGTTTAAGGTTCTTCAAGTAGGAACACATCCCCACGTTATCAGTGTAACTTTATCAAGGGCAGCCGGATGAGGGAGAAGGTGAAGGAGTTGTGAATACTATCTGAACCTGTGGAGGTCAAGTCTGACTTGGTGATGCACCAACCCCTCTTCATATTGATAAACATCCATCCTGGAGGATCCAGATCAGGGGTCGTCAAACTCATTTTCACCAAGGGCCACATCAGCATTGCTTACAAGGAGCCACTGAATCGTGGAGCTGAACGGAACTGCCACATAGCATGTTGTAAAATAACTGTCGTCGTAGTTTATTGTTTGTCAAAGTTACAAATATTGTGTTTCCATACATGGCTGCACACAGTTCATGGACAACGTGTGCTTTCGACCTTTATTCTTAGACAGTCATATGTCTCGAAGCTCTCAGGGGCCCACATGAAATGCTCTTGTCGGCCATGTTGGGCCCTCGGTCCACACGTTTGACACACGTGCTCTCAGGTGTCTGTGGCTTGGAGGCCCAGGCGGAACTATGTCAGATGAGTTCTTCGATTGGTTCAGTCAGTTTGAGGCCTGTTGCTTCGACAAGGATCAAAACAAACAAACGTAAGAATGACAGTTGTTCCACGTGTAACGTCCCCTCTCTGTGTTTCGCCCACAGGGTCATCGCATATCAGTCATGCAGGCTCAGGAAGTCCTGAGACAGTTTCGCATCCTGGAGCTGGAGGACCTCCGGCAGTACATGCGCAGCCTGCCCACCAATGCGCTCATGGGCATGGGGGCCTTCGCCGCCATCACCACCTACTGGTTCGCCACGCGACCCAAAGCCCTCAAACCTCCCTGCGATCTGGAGCTGCAGTCGGTGGAACTGCCCGTGAGTGGGGACCTTTGTGTGTCACGTGACATTTCTCTCTCCCTGTCCTTTATTCCGTGTGTGGCAGTGGAATGGCTGAGTCATGCTCCGCCCACCAGAATGTAAACCTAGACCGCGCGTTCTCATTCAGCAGGAATGTGAATGTGGATCCTCCACAGGAAGTCAATCACAGCTGGAGTTCTTCAAATTACATGTTTACCTTGTCGCCCTCGCACACTCGAGGAGCTCGAAAGTATGTCAACTTTAGGTGACGTGTAGTAAAATGTGCTCAACGAGAAACGAGAATCTTTCCATCCAAATTTTGAATCTGTGATATTACAACCGCAACGTAGAACTTTGCTAAGATATCCTAAATGTTCGAAATGTTAATTCGAAACTCTCAACATCACATTTAAATACAACGCAAGAAAATGAGCACCATGGAGAAATCCTGACAGATCGATGCATGTGAGATTTCATCCTTTCCCGCGTCTTTTCTTTTGGAATTCTCGACTTCTGCGAGGGGCCACAGACACAAATGTAGGATGTGATACTGAGAAAGTGGAAGGATCTCAACTAGTAAGACTTGAGTTTCTCCTCATAATACGTGTTTTATTCGCCAGCACAGGTCGTCAGTGGTAGAAAACACTCTCAGAGGAAACTGACAAAGATTTTCTGATTGCTCCTTTATCTGTTTCCTGTCTCCGTCTTTGCTCGGCTTTTAACTCATTATGTTACGTTCACGGACAAAAACATCTGAAACAATCAGCAGCAATCTGTCATTTTGTCTCTCGTCTTCCTCCGAGTGAAAAACTCTTTTACAACACGAGGCTTCGTGGTTTTGTTTCTCTTTGTCTCATTTAATGATCAACTAATCCCCTTTGGACTGTTGGAGGCAAGCGCTCCAATAAAGACTTATAAATGGTCTTTATTTCAACTCGGTCTCAACAGTTTATTTAGAAAAGCGTTGATAAAAAAAAAAGAATTTCTTGATCATGTGACAGTGGAACTCATCCTGGGTTCCAGGCGTGATCAAATTTTGCTGTTGTAACTGACATCTCAGGCCGACTTGTACAAACTTGCACAGTGTGTGACCAGACTCTCCCTCAAGCAGGAGCGACACACACACACACACGCACACACACACACACACAAACACAAACACTCAAACATTTGTTATTTGTTGACAGTCCCTTTAAAACATTATAACACATTATAAACATTCAGGTAAACAATGTTGTCATGTTTGCTGAACAGCTGCTTGGCAACTAGAGTTAATGTTTTCTCAGAGAAACACTAACAGGAACACAAACACAGAATAACGGACGCTGTGTTTATCTAAACACAAACTAGAAAACAAATGGAGCAAAGAGAGATTTGGAGTATCAATGTACGTATTTCATTGATAAATGTCATTGTTTTGTGCTTTTCCTGCTGTGTGGAGGGGTCAGGCGTAGAGAAGATAGAAAAGTACTGGAATCCTTGATGATGTCACATACGCCCTCGCTAGTTTTTCCAGATTGAAGAACTCTCTCTATAAATGAGGAACCCAGGTCACTGAGCTTGTGTTATACTTTTATATTTTCCATCAACCATTTCATGGATTGTGATTTTGTTCTGAAGCACCAACCAAATCTGTTGCCATGTTAGGAACTGAACATGATCCATGTCTGTGACCTCAGAATAAATCCACACATACCAGATTACACCCTAGGAAATACTATGTCATTCATAATATAATCATTGATTTTGGTCTACACAGATTCTAACTCTTGGACTGTGTTTCTTGTTATGTGCAGGGTCCGGAACTTGCCAGAGGATCGTCTCTGAATGAAGGAACCGAACTCATGACACATTACTACGACGACGCGCACACAATGTACGAGGTGTTCCAGCGCGGGCTCAGAATATCATGTGAGTGCCGAACTGTATCTGATGTGTGTGTGGAGGTGGGTGAACGCCTTGTTTTCCCGTGAGCCTGGATTAACGCCTCCGTCCCCTCGCAGATGACGGACCTTGTCTGGGATCGAGGAAACCCAACCAGCCGTACGAGTGGCTGACGTACAAAGAGGTGGGAGACGAGACTAACTACGATCCGCCGCCGCCGCCGCGATTCGTCCGGCGCGACACACGGGGTTCACGCGATGACGTGGTGTTTTGTCTTTGCGCAGGTGTCTGACAAAGCCGAGCACATTGGTTCTGCTCTTCTTCAGAAGGGACACTTGCACACAGGAGACAAGTTCATCGGCATTTTCTCCCAGAACAGGCCCGAGGTAAAACCACATACCTGCCATTATTAACCTGGAGCAAACCATTTTCCCAGCTTCTCCATCAGACAACACTGATTATAGAAGCAGGCAATGTCAAAATGTACCCTCCTATATATGTACATACTCTCTATATATATATTTAAGAATGTGTATGTGCATATATGCATGTGTGTGTGTAAATGCTGTGTGGTAATAGGTGTACATATGTGTAGGTACATAAAGCATATACATATATATATATATATATATATATATATATATTCTATAGAATATATATATTCTATTCTATCTTATTCTACTGGATTCCATTCTATTGCATTGATAATGAGCAATTGCTGCATACATCTGGTACTGAAACACTGAAATTCCCGCCTGTCATGTCGTGTTTGTTATCATCCCTCAGTGGACCATATCAGAGCTGGCCTGTCACACTTACTCCCTGGTGGTGGTCCCGCTGTACGACACTCTCGGCGCCGAGACCATCGACTACATCATCAAGAAAGGTGAGGGAGCGTCTGTCAAAGATGTCGGTAAAGCAAGGGGCGTTGGCGCTTTCGACTGAGAGTCAGCAAAATGTTAACAGTGGCCATCATTGTTTTGCAGCTGAGATCTCCACGGTGATCTGCGACGGGCCGGAGAAGGCCGAGATGATTCTGAACTGTGGGTGGAGCACGGTGACGACGCTCGTGCTCATGGAGGCGTTCGAAGGCGACCTGGTGACCCGCGCGCAGGACTGTGGCATCGAGATCATGAGTTGGAAAGACTTTGAGGTGAGAGCTGTTTCCTCATACTGTCGGACATGTTGCATTTGACCATAAATGTCACTCGTTCAGTTACTGGGTAACTACGGGAAAGTGGCTATTGCGTTGCTTTTTGAAATGTTCAGATCTGTCAAAGAGTTTGGACCCGCGCCCCTTGAATGGAACTTTAAATGATTTATTATAAAATTGAATACCAAATCTATTTAATGAATGAAATGGGCATTTCATGGAAACCATTATTAACAGAAAACATTGAACACTAATCTACACTGTTTGTAATGTTGCTGTGGGACAATGTGAGTGTGAAACGTCATGTTTGTTCTTCCTGTGTGCAAAATGTTCAGATTGTCTGAACCCATCATTGTTGAATCTATCTGTTTATGTGTGCGACTGTGTGTGTGTTTATGTTGTGGTGTGTGAGGACCCGCCCACCTCTGCCTCTGATTGGCTCACCATGAAATGTGACTCTACCTCAGCCAACTGTCATCTCTCATAGATTTGTCTCATCCCCTCACCAAGGGAAAGAGAAACATAGCGGCAGCTCCTGAGCGCTTAAAGCAACACACATTTTTATCATCGTCAACAGTAACAATGTCGAAACACTGAAAACAGTAACTATTGTTCATTAATAATAGTTACTGTTTTGGACTCATCACTGAAAGAAGTAGCGCCGTCAGTAACGTTGTTTATTCGAAACTCCCTCGAATCTATGAAAGCTAGTCGCTAACTAGCGGCTAAGCGAGACTATATCCTGTGTGAGACATTCTGTGTTATTACACGCTGGTGGTGTGATGATCATGATGTCATTGGCAAATTGCCACACGTTAGCTTTTTACTTCGGATGACGGCTTTCATGCTTAAATAATGAAAGTGGTCCGGATTTTCTGAACAAATCAGGTGAGCGCATGAGCCTCGTCTTTGCTGCAGAGCCAGTTCCACGCAGCTCCACTAATCCATGAGAACCGGTGCGATGAGAACTTCCTGGTCGACCTACAAAAAATGTGGCCCTGTCGTCGGGTCTATTAAACCTTCTGTACTCAACCGGCAGGAGATTGTCGTGAAAACTGGTTGTTCCCCGTGTCGCTGTCATACGAGTCACATTGTCATTAACTCATGTTCTGGTTGGAGCATAATAGATATTAGGCCCCGGGTGCTCTGTGTGTGTGTGTGTGTGTGTGTGTGTGTGTGTGTGTGTGTGTGTGTGTGTGTGAAGGATGATCATTATCAGCTCCCCTTACAGACCCTGTAACTCACTCTGATAATGTTCCACAGGCTCTGGGTGAGGCCAACCACCAGAAACCAGTGGTGAGCAGGAACACTTCCATTTGATCTCTCCCATAAAAGACTATTTTTTAAAAAATCTTTTTTTTATGATTATTAACCCGGAGCTTTGCTCTCAACACGTAATTGCACACACGCACTAAAAAACGATCCTGTCTGTGTTTGTTCCACAGCCGCCCACTCCAGAAGACCTCGCCCTCATCTGCTTCACCTCTGGAACCACAGGTGATCAACACAACAGTACCAACGCTCTGTCAGACACGTGCGACTTCGTTTTACGTCGTGTTCAATCGCCGCCGTTAATTGTTTTTCAGGAGACCCCAAAGGTGCGATGCTCACCCACGGGAACGTGATCGCCAACACGGCAGCTTTCCTCCGGGTCACTCAGGTAAACAAACACAGGAGATGGATGAGCCTCACTCTTTCAGGCCGGTATCCACACTGATATTTTCATTTTCATCGTGTCAGCTGTTTTAAACAGGAAATGTGTTTTTATGTCAAATGTAAATATAAAGCACATCCTCAGCATTTTACATATGGTGAGTGACTTATTTCTATATCGGCGACATAAGATTAAACTGGTCGGCCAATTAAAAAAAAACGAGTTTGTTGATATTATTGCTAAACTGTATACTGCATAATTACTGTGTATACTGTATCAAGTATCTGTCCGTCTGTCTATCATCTATCTATCTGTCTGTCTCTCTATCCATCTATCATCTCTCTCTCTCTCTCTATCTATCTATCTGTCTCTCTCTCTTTATCTATATATCTATCTATTTATCTATCTATCTATCTGTCTAATTGCTATGAATATTTCAAACCCTCATTTTGACCTTGAACTAAATTCCCTCTCCTCAGTGTCTGAAAATCAACCTCACCATTGTATCTGTGAGATCTGATTCTAGACAGGAACGAGCGGTGTCTTGATTCATTGGGCCTCTCATCACTTCTAAGCTGCTCTGACTCACTCGCTCTGACCTCCTCTCACCTCCTCATATCTTCCTCTTCATCATCTTCATCCTCTGACGTGGTCCCAGGGCTGTCTGACGCCCAGCCATAAAGACGTGCTCATCTCCTTCCTCCCTTTGGCCCATATGTTTGAGAGGGTGGTGGAGGTACAGTACCACCAGGCTTGACCCGCATCCGTGCGTGTGCGTGTGTGTGTGTGTGTGTGTTTTCTGCAGGTGCACTGCATGCTGGACCTCCATGACATTCACGTATCCTATCTCCCTCTAGCTCACATGTTTGAGAGGGTGGTGCAGGTATGTTTTGGATTCATTCACCCAACACTTACACTTCAGTGTCATTCTGTAATAAAGACAGGGAGAGTTTTACCCTGTGTCCTCGGGGCATTTTGAAATCCGCCCCGTTACGTTGATTCACTCTTTGACGTGTCAGAGGTCTGAATGTATCAGCAGCAGCAGACTCTTTGGGTTTAAAGTTGTAGTTTTAGCAGCATGTGGTGTTTTTGTCTTGAACCTAACATTGTATTTTGTCCTTTAATAATTGCTATTCGTCTTTGTTTTTTATGACACTGATATATAACATTATTTATTTTCTTGTAGTTGATTTAATCAATATTCTACTAATCCCTGGCTGTTTTACACTAAGTTGACATGCATTTTATTATATCATGCTCTGTAATGTTATGCTGAAAAACAACATAAACAAACCACTGTAATGCAATGCTTTTTATCGCTGATGTAATGATTTAGGAATGTTTTTTAAATTTTCTCATAAATGTATAAATGCGCTTCTGAGAAGGGAAAAGCTATGAAATCAGCAGCACCTCTGAGTGCAGCGACACTGCCCTCTTGTGGCTAGACTTTGACCCTGATTTGACTGAAGTGTTCATGAAGTTACAAGCATCTGTCCTCATCAGGGCGTCATCCTCATCCACGGGGCTCGAATCGGCTACTTCCAAGGAGACATCCGGCTCTTGATGGACGATTTGAAAACACTGCGGCCGACGGTTTTCCCCGTGGTGCCGCGTCTCCTCAACCGCATGTTCGATAAGGTCGGACCACACTTCTTCTCTGTGACTCGGCTGATATCACACGTTGACATTTGATATTTGATATTTGAATCTCACGCTCAGTCGTCTTCCATGCTCAGTCGTCTTGTTTCATTGAGTGAATTCTGTAAATGTGTCTCGGCCGTGGGTCGTTTGAACCCTGCTCGGTGGTCTGCAGGTTTTCTGTCAGGCCAACACGCCCCTGAAGAGATGGGTGCTGGACTTTGCCTTCAGGAGGAAGGAGGCGGAGATGAAGAGCGGTGTGGTCAGAACGGACAGCATGTGGGACAAACTCATCTTCAGAAAAGTTCAGGTGATTATGACGGTTTGATTTAACTCTACAACTTTAGAGGAAATAAGAAATGTCTTCGATTTAGATGTGGTTTTAGAAAAGCTCTGCCATCATTTCAACAATTTATCTTCTATTTCTCTTGATATATTCAAAATCTGTGCATCTTAAATGTACTTTTACTTCATTCTTTCTTTTGAATGAATGCATGAATGGATGAATGAATGCAGGCTTTATTTTGAACATGTGAAAGTAAAAAGTATTAAAAGAAAAACGACTAAACTAAATGTAGGAATATGCATAGTATTATTTAAATGCTACAACCTCTCTCAGTGAGGGATAGTTAAATACTTGTAAAATAAATATTTACATGTGTAATCTGAAATAAATAGTGTGATTAAACCAGTAATTGAATAACTGATCATAAATCTGTGGCAGCACATTTTCATTGTTTGAGAAACCTTGTGTGTTTATGATGCATAATGAAATAACAGAACGTTCTAGCTCCCCGATTGGTTGATTGGATTTGAGAGTAGAACTGGAAACGTTGTACGAATCCACTTTGTTTACCCTGAATTCTTTTTATTCCGTTTGACACGTTGTCATTGTTCCGCTTCCCTGTGCAGGCGAGTCTGGGCGGCCGAGTGAGACTCATGATCACGGGGGCGGCGCCGGTGTCTCCGACCATCCTGACGTTCCTGCGAGCGGCGCTGGGATGTCAGGTCTGCGCTTTAGAGAGTTTGGACACAGCTCAGTGAGGTTCCACTGAAGTTCCCCCGAGCCCTGACAATAACAACATTTCTCTGTTGCAGTTCTACGAAGGCTACGGTCAGACTGAATGCACCGCCGGCTGCACCATGTCCATGCCCGGGGACTGGACCGCGGGTACAGCGCCCTCTATCTGTCACTACGACCGAATATTCATTCCCTGGGTGTTCAAATGGTTATTTTTTTTAATCCAACCCACTGTGTCCCCAGGTCACGTGGGTCCTCCTCTGCCCTGCAACTACGTCAAACTGGTGGATGTGGCGGAGATGAATTACCTGGCCGCCAACGGGGAAGGAGAGGTGAGCGCAATTAGTAAACGCAGACCAACAGAGGATGAGGAAAATATGCCTGTTTATTTTCCACAACAACAATGTGTCAAAACTTGTTTTTACAGAATCATTTTGGTTTTAAGTCGAAACAGAAGCAACTTGAGCGATGAGTGCAGTTTTCATTCCATCAAACAGTGAATATTTGTATTCCAAACAGACCCATCGTTTCAAAATGAGTGTCAGCAGCAGGAGACAGACACGGAGCCTCAGGACAATCACACACAGAGCTCCTCGTATTATCACCTCATAACTTCACATCTATTAAATTAGAGGAAAAATGTTAAAATATTACAGATATGTGCTTAAAATATTCATACAAATAGAAAAAGGAGGAAGTGCTCTAAGCTTTTTATGTTCTCATCACAAAATGAACTGTACTCATTTAAGAAGCAAGTTTAAAATAGTGCAATGCAATTTCCACTTGAAAAGTGACAGGAGCAGTAATAGAAACTAGAACATAAGAAAATAAATAAAACAGCTTAACAATAATAACTGGATAAATTCTGAAAATATCTCTTTCAACTAGAGGGTTGAAACTCACTCTAAACAACTTCGCCTCTCCTCTGCAGGTGTGTGTCCAGGGACCAAACGTCTTCCAGGGTTACCTGAAGGACCCGGAGAGAACGGCTGAGGCCATCGACCAGGACGGATGGCTGCACACGGGGGACATCGGCAAATGGCTTCCTGTAAGCACAGCAACAACCACCTCAGTGCGCGTCCCAGTCCTTTCAACATCATTACTCTTTAAGTTTGGGTTCAGTGTCTCCTCCGGTTCTCGACAGAACGGCTGTCTGAAGATCGTGGACAGGAAGAAGCACATCTTCAAACTGGCCCAGGGGGAATACATCGCCCCAGAGAAGATCGAGACCATCTATAACCGCAGTGATGTGGTGGCGCAGATCTTCGTCTACGGCGAGAGCTTACAGGTGAGCACTTCCTCTTTCCTCGGTGGACTTTTTGACGACGGTGGCGACCATGTGACCCACTCCCGTGTTTTGCCTGTGTTTGCAAGGCGTGCCTGGTGGGAATAGTAGTGACGGATCCGGACTATTTACCGATTTGGGCCAAGAAAAGGGGGATGGAAGGAAGCTACGCGGAGCTGTGCAGCAAAAAGGTTGGATTCGTTTCACCGTCAGCCGCTCGGTCCAATCGTTTCCCCCGTTTTCCTCCGACGCTCAACGTTTTCGTTTCTGTCACAAATCTGCAGGAGGTGAAAGACGCGATTCTGGAGGACATCCTGAGGCTGGGGAAAGAAGCAGGACTCAAGTCGTTTGAGCAGGTGATGGTTTTGTTTACGTTTCACTCGCATAAAGTAGCTGTGCTCTTTTTATCTCGCTGCATTTTGTCTGGAAAGGAGTTGGGGAGACTTGGCGGAGACGGATGTTTCCCAAAACCTTTCAAGATCATTATGAGAATGAATTTGTCATAGAATGCGAATTAAAGAATTTCTTTGATTTCTTAGAACAACGTTGCAGTTTTCCAAGAAAATATTTGGAGTACTGTGGGAACACAGTTCTGTTTAGGAGCGTAGATTTGGAATTACACAGTAATTGTGTTTTTATGTTACAAGGTAAGAAGTTCATTTTAGAGAATGGAATAAGAATTTTACAAGAACGTTTAAATATTTTTGTCCATTGTAAAAAGAATAGTAAGAATCTTTACATTGACACAAACAAGTTGTGATGAAACAAATATCTAATCTTCAGAAAAAAAAGTCATTTGTTTTGAGAAGAAGACAAAAACAATTTAACGAGTCCAAAATGAAGAGAATATAGTCATTTGAAAAATTATAAGAAAAAGTTACAATTTGACAAGAATAAAGATTTGGAACTAAGAGGAAAAAGGTTCATACTTCTGAGAATACTCAGTTGGAATTATAGTTGTTAAGTTGTAATGTTATAAGAAAAAAGTTAAAATTACAAATTGTACAAGACTGCAAGTGTAAAAGAATAAAGCTGGATCGTTTTAGAACAAGCTACACATTTTCAAAATCATAACGTTGATGTTACAGGACAGGGGGAAAAAATCACTAATGAATCCGAATCAAGTTTTATATTTGTGTGAATTGGGGGGAAACTGGGATTTTGATATGAATGACACAGATGAGTATGAAAAAAAGAACTGGATTGGATCGTGTAAACCGACGGTTGCTCTTTTCTGCGCAGGTGAAGGACATTGCTCTGCACCAGGAGATGTTCTCCGTCCAGAACGGCCTCCTCACTCCCACCCTGAAGGCCAAGAGGAACGAGCTGCGCATTCGCTTCAAGGAGCGGATCGACGAGCTCTACGCCAAAATCAAGACGTAGACTGGGGCGTGGGACTGACGTGGGGAGGTGAGAATCATTCAGAGCGCACAGCCACAACCAAACTAGTCCAGTGAACGGGGCTTTTACTTGATTCATCACGTAAAACAAACTCCAGTTAGTGACTGTACAGTTACAGTTTCCCTGTTTGTGTAAAGGCTCCTTGATCCAGATTAACCCAGGAGCTGGTACAATTCCAACATTATTTGTAAAGCGCCAGATCCTGACCTACACATCGTCTCCAGGCAATTTGCAAGAGAAGAGTTTGAAAAAAAGGGAAATGATAACGTTCTGATGCCTTAAACAACATGTCTGACTTCTCTGTGGTCAGAATAGTTTGAAACCCCCCAAAACATCCTTTAAAAATCTGCTGTGTCTCAAATCAGCTCTTCATAAGTGCTTTCTTTTCTTTTTTTTTTGGAGTTGGGGAAACCCTCCACCAATAACGGAAAATACTAGGTGCTGCACTTCAGTCAGTTTTCATGCATCATCCAGGTACTTGTGTCGCCTCAAAGTTAAAAAACCTGAGCGCGAGAGTTCCTGCTGCTTTTGGCAAATTACTTAAAGAAAATGTAATAAAGTTCAATTCAAGACTTTTCCAAAGCTTTTCAAACCTCAGTCAAATGTATTTATTAATTAGTGGTTCGTTAATTTGACTCTGACCAATTTTACACGTCGTTTGTAATTTTGTCAAGTAACTAAAACTTGTTCTGTAATTTTATCATATAACACTTCAAAGATTCATTTCAGCTGCTTGGCTATCAAATTAAGCCCTCATTTTAAAAATGTATAACTTAAATGCCTTTTAGGATTAAAAAAAAAAAGTATATTTAGGAGTTCTGCACAACATCCTGTTTCTGTCAACAAACCAAACACGTCTTGGGGCTTCGAGAAGATGCTGATGGGCGTCCACTTCACGGCAGCATCACAGCGCACTCTGTACTTGAATTGAGACACAGCAACAGGAACTATTTATAAGCCAGATTATTTAATGTTCTATCTGCTTAATCCCATGAACCTGTAAATAATGTATCTGCTGAACATGTGTACACAAGAGTATGGAACCTGACACCCCGGGTTGTTAATTCCCTGCATTCCCGTGTTTCTCGGTGCCCGAGGCTTAAGGACTGATCAACCGGTTCTGGTGCACAATGTAGAGAATAGGCCACTGGGATTCATGTTGCTATAGACGGACATTTTGTGCTCTCTGGGGTTGTTGTGTTTTCTCGGAACGACTGCATGGGAATTTTGTAGGTCTCGTTTTTGTTTTGTAGCACCTCCTCTTCAGATATCATTGTCGCAAAGATTAAAAAGTGCATTTCATTTGTATGATATTTAGCTTTTAAAGAGAGTTATGTGGTCATTGATTTTAAAAGCCTTATTTTTTTTTTAATGAATCCTGTCACAGCGAATTTCACTGATCAGTGTTGCAAGCGACGAAGCGGCTGTTGATTTGTTAAACAAACGCCTTTTGTTTGTTTTTGTTTTGTGATCATTATACACATCTAATCATGTGGGTGACAGACGGATGAAGCCATAATGTGTTGTTGTTCGCGAGTGATGATCTGAAAAGGGGAACAGCACAGTGTGCTGGAGGAAACACGTACAGTATCTATATTTGTTAACAGTACCAAATAAATAATCTCCTTGAAAGAAGATGCTGCTGTTTGCTTGTTTTCGCTCTGGAAACATGTTTGTTTTGTTGTGTTCAAATTGTGTCCCCCTGTTTACCATGAATTAACTGTAACATACCTTCCAATTCATGCTTTAGACATTAAATATTAAAATGTGGCTTTAAATGGCTGTGTAGTCATTTTGAGTATTTTAATTTATTTACACAATTTGCCAAAAAATTGACATTTTCTTTTCATTTCATTTTGTTTTGAAGAACTAAACTATCAGGTAACTTACAATCTTTTATCACCAAAGCCTCCATCTCTCCTGTAAGTCAATGAATTGACTAATCATTTTCTTAGACTGCTGAGTCATCAAAATATATTTCCGGCTGTTTCTAAAAGAAAACGATTGGGATGATGCGGTTTTTGAAGTCGTCCCTCACCTTGACTACCGGGCCTCAAACTCGGCCATGCAGTTGAGCAGCAGCTGATCAGAGATCTCTGAGCCGCTTTGTTCGAAGTCCTCCAGACTCTGTAAATAGTCCTGGTCGTCGTGCGCGTCTCCCCACGCGTCCACTGGGTGGTCCGGCTCACACAGGGGGCTTTGAGGCCTCTGAGGTGACGCCTGGCTGGGCTGGATGTTTCCACAGTGGTCCATCAAATACGCCTGGTCCTCCTCGTCCTGCAGGAGAACATGATGATTCAGAGGCAGACGAACAAAAGGATGCTGAGGGGTTTTTGTAGATGATCAATAAATAGAGCCTGTGCAGCTTAAAGTTTGAGACTTTTCAGAGCTTAGTCTAAATTTACACTGACCAATAAAGCTGTCCGCATCAAATGGAGAAGATTGTTTTCATTACAAAGGGTTGCAAAAATGATCTTGACATCTTAAAGGCAACCTGAGAGACGCTTTCTCATCAAATCTTTCCTCGTCTGAGGAATTTTAAGAGTTTAGAATAGATGGATAAAACATTTTAACAGCAATATATTTATTTTCTTGCACTGAAGACTGCATCTAATTTGATTGTAGGTGGTACAATGACAACAGCGCTGTTCTATTCAGTATCAGCCTCTGATTGGCCAGGCTGATGACCAGTAAACACCTGGTGTTCTGTCCTCAGGAAGAGGCAGGATTCAATAAAAGCCAACTCACCAGATTCAGGATGTAGCTGACACAGATCTCCTGAGGGAGAGGGTAACCTGGAAGAAGAGCATCGTTTCACCTCTTTCAATATATTTTACAAAATAAATGAATGAATCTCTTGTATGAATATAAACCTACTGGAGGATCTGAAGTTCCTGCAGTCAGGATCGTGACACTTTTGGTACCAAACCTCCTCTTTGAGATCCACCACAATCCTGGAGAGAACGAGATGACCTCATTCAGCGAGAGGTGGAGACTCAGAGAAACATGTCTGATGTGACAGGACCTGTTCCTACATGATGTTGTTGCTTTTATGAAACTTGCCCACGTTCTCACACCAGCGGTATTTGACGATGTCATAGACGAGCAGCTGCTCCGACACAAAGTAGTTCCAGCGCCTGATGCCTGTCGGAGGAAAGAAAAGGATGGATGTCGTTTGTAACGTTCTCTAGTAAGAGGCTCCTTGTTGGTCATCGCAAGCTGGTGGACATGAGAGGCTGGATAACAAGTTTGATTATAATATTTCTGACTTATGTCAACAAATGTTTATATGACGTATGATGGTATGAACAGAGTTTCCTGAGTAAGAGAATTAGTAATGTGTATGGAATCCAGCCTTTACAAACGTAAACCAATCCAAACTTCTGTGACTTAAATAAAAAAAAATCAAAATTCATAAAAACACAAGCACTTATATGGTGTAACAATTCTAATCTCCTCAGACGTTTATAAAATGACTTAATGTACAATTAATCAAGTGATTTACTTATTGCCTTGCCGCCCCCCCCCCCAAAAAACCCCAAAACAAATAGTAACAAATGGATTGTTTACGTTTTTCATAAATGGCATCTTTAAGAAATTCCATCATTTCTGTCATTTCATTCTGGACAGACTATTATCCAAAGAAACAGACAGCGGCTGGGAATTGAACCCACAACCTCATGCAATCAAAGCACATGTTGTACTCGTTACTGAGCTGCACTTCATCCACCTCACAAGAACCCGTGACGACCCAAACACTCACCTCCTTGTATCCCGTCCTTTCTGACCAGGGTCAAAACAAAGGCGTCCACTTCCTGATGAGGTGACGTCAGGCAGCCGGAGAGAGACTCTGTGAGCGACGGACGAGATAAACAGTTCAAAGACTCTTATCTTTTCAAACGCTCGTCACGATTTCAAGAGAAACCTTCCACGTTGTCTGTGCACCTTCCGTCGTGGCCGATCCGGGCTGAGACCTGCAGCTGGTGGGCGTCGCTGCCCCCGAGACGTCCCAGGTGAGAATTCTCTGGCCTGTGAAACTGAGGGAGCGGCAGAGACGAGCTGTGATGCTGCGCTTTCATTCTGCCTGTGTTTACATCGGTGAGCGGTAGGGAGCTGCTGTTCACCTCACATTACACACCAGCGACGCCAGGAACACGCTCTCCTCCGCAGACACGCCCTTCTGCTGTCGGGGCGTAAACTGGTTGTCGTCCGCCAGTGTGAACGCCGCGTTCTTCCCCGCCTTCGACGACTTGTAGAGGCGGAAGTTTCGGTTCTTGGTGTAGACGCCTGAGGACGTTAGGAATCAAATCACACACGTGGATGGAGACAAAGTTCACAGACTGGATCTGTAGAGTGGGTGAGGAGGAGTGTGGTTTCTCTGACCGAGGTCGACAAAGAGAGCGTCCTGTCCGTCCTGGTTCTTCACCTTCAGGAAGCTCAGGTCCGTCTCCTCCCGTTTGTGTCTCTTAGCCTGAGGAGCTTCAGTGACCTGATCCGCTTCCTCCACCTTCACCTCCTGAACAGCGCGTGTCCTGGTGTCAACATAATATTATAATCATCAAAACAATTATTTTACGCTTATCTGATTTGGGTTATTTTTTTATTTATTTATTTTTTATACAATGACCTTGCAGAATAATCCTGACTAATAAAGATTCTAAAAGTAGATTACGCCCTCTGCTGTTAGAAAAAGGGCATCACAATTCATTTTTCATCTCAACAAGCTTCAAGTCATTTGTATTGAATTTCAAACATCCCTCACTCAGTGATAATTAGCACAGAGATTTAAATATGCATATCACAGATATTAAAAACAAACAAACAAATACATAAATAAACAAACCATGCTTCAGTGTTTTCTGCCTCTGAGCAGTGTCTGCTCTTGGTTTTCCTCAGAACAGGCTGAAGAGCTGCGTGGATGAATCGACCTAAAGGGAAAAACAGAATCGGTCAGAATCTGTTCATGAACCTGTTTATCTTCACTGTGAGTGACACTCGACGTACCAACATGAATGTTGTCTTTGAACACTGCGTCTGGCAGATTGAAGATGAGATGTTGGCTGAACTTCTCCGCGGTGCCCGAGTCCAGAGTAAGAACATTTTTGGCCGAACATTCGATCCCGTAACTTTCCTTCAGCTTCTTACAGAAAAACTACAAACAAACAAAACACAGGGAGGGAATCAGATCTTTAAGTATCCAATGAATGTAAGATACAGGAAGTGTAGAAGTCACTTTTATCAAAACAACTTTGATGAGGTTTGCTTAAAATAAAGAAATGAATAAATAAATCTAATAGCTGCATGATGAAAATAAAAATGAAACCAACCTGGATAAGAGAGGACACCATCATTTTCCCATCAGCTTCTTTGTTTGAGGGCTTGTGGAACTCCAGGTCAAAGTAAAGCTTGGAAACAGCGCCCTCTGGAATCACCTCATAGCAGTGCATCAAGGACTGAGGGTAAATCCTGCAAACAAGATTGAGGCAATTCACCGGAATTGCACAAATATATCAACCAATCAATGAATCTAATTTGATTTCAACATCCCAAACTCACAAATCACAGTTTGGTCTCATGTGTTCTTTTTTCATCTTTCATCTTTTTTAAAGCGTATTTTTACTTTTTTAATTGATCTGTTTTGATGGTTGTTTTTTTTTATTAGGCTTATGTTGCTTTATATTTTGTCTTGATGCCTCTTTGTGAATTGAATTCCCTTGTGTCTGAAATGCGCAGCTATACAAATAAAAATGCCTTGCCTGCACATCCAGACGTTTCAGTGTTTATGCTTTAGTGCAGGAGAAAACGAAGGCTGGTGCGGCTGACCCTCACCTGTAGTAATGCCACAGCTCTGTGTAACTGGTCACCAGGTAGATCCTTTGACCCGGATTTGACTTTTCCATTTCAAGGGCAAAAACATGGACGACCTGCAAGACAATATAAGAATCAGATCTTTTTCCCCCCCACATCTCTTCTTGATAAGATAGAAAATGGTTTTCTGCAACAGGGAAGAACGAGGACGTCACCTCTCTGCAGCTCTGAGCAAAAGCGATGGCCAGACTTTGCCGGGGGAAGAGCTTCCAGACGGAGGAGGGCTGGCACAGCCACAGCCGAGGTTTGTAGCGTGAGGCCAGAGGGCGGAGCTGGAAGGAGCGAGCCAGCTGCTCCACCTTCTTCACTCGCTCGCCCCACTTACTCATCTTTGAGATCACAGGTCGAGCGCAGCCGCCAGGAGAGAGCTGAGGATCTCTGTGAAGGGACAGATGAACTCAGGGGGTCTCCTCATTTCCTCTAGTAAAGAAATGACAACAGATCTTTTAAACATGTGTTTATTTGTATTGTTGTTTATGTTATGTTACCTTGAGTGTTAGCTTGTGTGTTTGATCAACAATTAAATGTTTAAGGTGTTGCCTTTTCAGGTGGGTGGCAGGCGCCAAACCATAATATCACCTCTGGCACCAAAATGGCTGGAGCCGGCTCTGTGTCACAGCCAGCTTTAAAATCTCACTTCTTTTCTAAGGGGATTTTTTTCCTGTAATCCTTGTTTTTCACAGAGCGATGAGTTTGTAATTATCTGGTGGTATACTTGATCAGCCCTGACCAACATAATTAACATAAAGAATGTTAATGAGTACACTACAATAACATAGTTCTTATACCAACACTAAGTCCAGTCACTACTGTGGCAGAGACACAGGAAATAAACAAGCAAAAGCTACAACAACAGAAATCACGAACCGGACTGTTACAGCTACAGCACGTCAATAACTTACTGACTTTGTAGTTGTGTTGTTGTGGTGACTTTTGTCGTTTTACCTGTAGTGACCTTTCAAAAAGTGTGTTGTTGTGTTGTGTATGCTCGTATCAAACGTCTCGGCCACCGTACCGAACAACCCCGTAACAAGATACATAGCATAACAGTTAGCAAGGAGCTAACTGAGCTAACTCTATGCTTTACCACAAAACAACTTGTTTGCAGCGTCGTTTATGTTTATGTTAAGAGCCCAGTTCACCTTGCTCACGCCAGACTTCTCTTGTGTGACCCACTTGAGTATCGACCCTCGACCTCCGGAAGTGTCAGGATGACACTCGACTCTCACTCGTAACATCCACAACATTAACTTTACCGTGTTTCTCAGCAGGACACAGAAACTCTGTACTCACCTTTCGCTGACACCCACACCTCGAAAGGAAGAACACGGCGCGAGCGCGTTTTTATTTCAACTTCATTTTAAGTCCAATTCCTGAAACTCTCAACATAAACAAGGAG
>JAFBJT010110191.1:0-10080 GCA_016785325.1 Chascanopsetta lugubris | reverse complement strand
ATCGTTGGGATGAAGACTCATTGGTTCATGATAACAAAAATAACAGATGAATGAACACAGCCCTTGCAGTTCAAGACTTGGACAATGCCATCTTTACACTGTAGTCTACAAATGGTTAAAAATGGACCATTCTATTTCAAACTCAAAGGAACTTTAAACTCATTCAACCTCTTGATGAAAAAAAAAACAGAGTCTCTCCCCTCCCTCCATGGAGCCTCCACTGTGCAGTAGTGTTGCACTGTAAGGAACAGGTTTAGGACAGAGCATGGACTCCCCTCCATAACCTCAACTGTTATTTACAGGCTGGAATGAAGGTAGGGTGTGACTATGTTTTACATCAGATATACTATACACATATCTGTGGGCTAAAAAAACAATTCATTGAGTTTATAATTGCTAATATCTATGGACATTAAATATTGAAATGCATTAGGTTAGTTTTAATGTTCTGCATTTTGCCTGTATAATGTCATAAATCTACTTTAGACTCAAGCAACCTTAACTATGTTGTATCTTATAGCATATATACCATATTGACCTCATCTTATTGACATGTCACAGCTTGATAAAGCTTGTTAAATGCTTTGTCATCATTTAGGATGATGTCAGGTTGTGCTAATTGGATAATATTATAATACAGCAGTGACAATGGAAAGGCTGTTCTAATGATATAAAAGAAAAGTAATATCTTCATTTCTTATTTAAAGGAGCAGTGTGTAAGATTTTGGTCATTTATGTCACTTCTGAAAATATTACAAAATAATTACATACTGACATTTTCATTCATTTGTAATCATCTGAATGTTTTATTTTTCCCCCATTACCCTTAAATGAGCATATTAATGTATATTTGCATGTGGAGGGGGTCCCCTCTATGGGGGCTGCCATGTTTTTACAGTAGTAAAATCTGACAAACAAAACATCTTTTGAGTTTTAATGAGGGCTTGAGTCTACCATAGGTTCTCCTGCATGCTCAGAAGGGTGAGGGTGGGTGAAGGATACAACACACAACTTCACCTCTAGATGTCACAAAATCTTACACACTGCACCTTTAATTTAAAAACACATTTAAAAAAAAGATCCATAGTTATTCTTGGAAGATCATGGGTGTATTCAAATAACATGGACTTTAAGGAGACTGATATGCGTCATATTTTGTATTAATACTTTGGTACAGATCCAACATAATTTGGCATCCAATGAAGTTGGTTTCACAAATGGACAAATTGATGATGGTGGAGGAATGTGCTCTCTGACTGCTCTACCTTTCATGTAGTATTTCATTGAATGCATTGTAGTCATAGTTAAAGTGATCATATATTAATCAGTTCTCTGTCTTCACTCTCCATAGGATTATGATGTATACTTTTTCCCACATGTACAACCTCAAGCGAATCATCAGAGCCCCATGAAGAGCATTCAGAAGTTCTCAGCAGCAATGGGGACAAATTAAGTTCCCCATATCAACAAAGACTACAACAGCTTCCAGGCAAAGTCCGGACCGCAGCAAACTCACCTAAGCTCAGCATATTATTCAAACCATCCAATTCAAGACCTCCCACCTTGTACCACAGGACCCTCACAGCATCATCTGAAAGGCAATGTCTGTTATAGATAACGCCAATGCTTCCTACAGCTCCACGCAGGAGTTGCGGGACCTAAAGTGGTGTTCTCTCAATGGGGGGACCTCTCAGGACAAGCCAGGTCCAACTGACTCTCAGACATGCAACACTAATGGCTCAAGCCCAAGAGGCTTCAGCAGCCCCGAGACTGAAGGCCCCATTTGCCCTAATGTTTTTTCTGGGGCTTCAAACGTCTCTTGGTCGCAAATGGAAGCCAATGAAGAAACTCCTACCCAACTGAAACAGCATTGTGCTGACATGGATCAGCTATGTGGCTGGGGGGCCCTGAAACCCAAAGCAATCCAGGTTTTCAACACCTCTTCTTGGGTGCTGCTCTTCCTTTGTGTGGCAAGTTTCCTCCAGGGAATAATAGTCAACGGTTTCATCAACACGGTCATCACGTCAATCGAGAGGAGATTCGACTTGCATAGCTACCAGTCAGGCCTCATTGCCAGCTCCTATGACATTGCTGCCTGCATTTGTCTTGCTTTCGTGAGCTACTTAGGCGGCAGAGGGCACAAGCCTCACTGGCTGGGGTGGGGGATGCTGATCATGGCTCTGGGTTCCCTGGTGTTTGCACTGCCTCATTTCACAACACCGCCCTACCAGGTCAGCGTGATCGAAGACACAGGAATGTGCTCTGCCAACCGTACCAGCCCCTGCCAGGACAAGCAGGGTGGGGGCATGTCCAACTATTGGTATGTGTTCATACTGAGCCAGATTCTGCATGGGATGGGAGCTACACCTCTCTACACACTGGGAGTCACATACCTGGATGAGAATGTTAAGTCCGACAATGCGCCTGTGTGTACCGGTAAGTCACATGAGTAAATCATTTGGCACGGCATGTCACCGTCGGGTTGTACTTTGTACCAGGTTCTTAAAACAAAACCAGCAAGTGTGTTTTATGTAAAAATCATGTCCTTCCTTGGAAACATTTCCTTTCTGAGTACATGTCACCAACAGTTCCCAGTTTTGTCATAAAATGAACGTATAAAGGAAGAAGGAAAGAAAATAGTAAAGGCTGATACCACTCCTGTTAAAAGTCTGACACTGAAACTCCATTGCCACATTGCTTGAATGAGGTAAAGTTTATCTAAGTCAAAGTCTCGGAAACAGGAAATAGACTCACTGAACTGACACACCCATGGCCTGACTCCTTGTCTCCGCCCATTTCCAGGAATCTTCTATGCTGCAAGCATTGTGGGTCCTGCTGCTGGCTACCTGCTGGGAGGTTACTTCCTCAAGTTCCACACAGATGTCCACCTAACGTGAGTCTGTTGTGGATTTCAGACTATGCTTAAAGGGGCATACTACGTAATTGAGTAATGATGCCAACAAAAAGCCACATATTAAGATATATCACATTATTTATTTAGTAGCAACGATTAAAGTCAGAATACAGAATGTGTTTTGAATAGTTGAAACATGTATATGCAATATGATGTTTACAGGACAGAGATGACCCCAGAGAACCCTCTGTGGGTTGGGGCTTGGTGGGTGGGCTTCCTTGGAACAGCAGCAGCCGCTCTGCTGGTGGCTTTACCCATCCTGGGCTACCCACGACAGCTACCAGGTACTACTACCTAGAGTGTTTATTTTATTTTCATTGTACAAGCTAATTGACACACACACACACACACACACACACACACACACACACACACACACACACACACACACACACACACAAGTATGCCAATCTTCCATACCCAGATTGCTGCTGTTATGGGTCCAGACAAACAGTGCTGAATACATGCACTCATCAAATATGTACATGGGCAGGGGGCTTTTTAACACAGAGAATTATGTTTTTTAGGTTAAACACGACACAGACTGAACAGAGATAGTGCTCCTCAAATGAAAGGCTTCTTGAATAAAACTAGTAAATAAACCATAGATACATTACACAAGATTAAGGTGCTGTATTGTTGAGTTTCAATTTGTTCATTTATCCCTATTCTTCCCACAGGTGGTCAAGAGCACACGGACAAGTGGGTTTCTGAGACCTATCAGGTTACAGACGGAGGCTACGTGGCATCCTTAGACATTCAGTTCTGCAGTACAGTAAACGACATGTTAAGGTAGTACACTCAGTTCTATTACTAGAAACGAAAGGGAAAGGGGTTCTAGGTTAAGTGGAAATGTTCCGTTCAATTTGACATATGGAACAGAAACCTGGCTATTATCTGTTAGTCAGTTTTTCAACTTGGATATACAGTGGAACCTCACAACGCAAACATAATTCTTTCCAGAAGGCTATTTGAGTTCCTAAAATTTCATATATAATGAAAAGTGAATTATCTGGTTTCCATTCCTCCCATAATACCCCTGACCACTCATTTAAAGGTGTAGTATGTAGGTTTTGGTGACATCTTGATGTAAAGTTGCATGTTGTATCCATCACCTCACCCTCACCCTTGTCATTAATACTCAAAAGATGTTAAGTACGTCCGTTCTGGACTACTGTAAAAACAACGGCCGTCCGTGTAGAGAGGACCCACTCCTCATTCAAACATACTTCAATGGGGTCATTTAAGGCGACAGAGATGAACAAAAAAAAAATCATACATTTGGGTGATTCAAAATCCATGAAAATGTCAGTATGTAATTGTTCTGTGATATTTGTGACATATATGACCAAAATCGTACACATTGCACCTTTAAACACAGAAAATTGATTGATTGAAAACTGTTGATAAATTGATACTCTATCTATCTATCTATCCATCTATCTATGTGCCATCTCATTGAGCTATGTTAGCATGTAGCTACTGAACAGCTCCTCTGCAGCACTGACATTACTCTCTCTGGGAGAATGATGAAATGACAGTGTAGCTGGAAGCATCTAATGTACACAAACCAAGTGAAATGAATGTCACATTAATAAAACAAACAAATGAGACATACAATCATCTCAGCCTGGTGATATGACCATCAATGTGGTGGCTCTCCCGATACAGGTCAGTGCTGCTCCTCTTAAAGAACCCCACCTTCCTCTTCCTGTGCTTGGCTGGAGCCACTGATGCCCTCCTCATCACTGCCATGTCCACCTTTGGCCCAAAGTTCTTGGAGGCGCAGTTCAGCCTCAGTGCGTCATGCGCTGCATCATTGTTTGGTAAGTGAGTCAGATCAGATATTCTAGGATGCAAAGCTCATATCACAGCAAAAGTCTTTCCCCTCTATCCTAGGGTATGTGTTGGTACCAGCAGGAGCTGTTGGCACCCTCCTGGGTGGCTTCATTGTGAGGAAACTGAAGGAGCGTTGTAAAACGATCATCAGATTCTGTGTGATGTGCACAGTGATCAGCCTGCTCGTTACCACAATGTTACTCATCCACTGCCCCAATGTGCCAGTGGCTGGTGTTACAGCACTTTACCAGTCTGTTGTGGCGGAGCAACCCGACCAATACAAAGACCTGTATGACCAACCCAACAAGCTGGACTTAAGGTAAGCAGTGTTTCTCATTTAGCTGTTTGCAGTCCCCATCCTTCCAGCCTTCTCTCACCTGTCTTCCCTTCATATCTACAGCTCTTCAACGGAGGGAAATCTTACAGCAGACTGTAATGCAGACTGTGGCTGTGCTAGAAAGCTGTACAACCCTGTGTGTGGAGCTGACGGTGTCATGTATTACTCCCCCTGCCACGCTGGCTGCAGGTCCATCAACCACACTGAACCCTCCACTGGTAGACAGGTACAGCTGCTAATTTCATTTCATGCGTGATGACACACTTCACTTGGATCTGAGGAGGAGGGGTGGATGATACTGGGAATTTTGGTATCGATCAAATACCAAGTAAATACAGGGCTAGTATCGCCGATACCGATATTTTTATACATCGATTTATTTTGTGATTTTGCCTTTAGTTAGTTGATTATGATTAGGATGAAACACAGGACTTGTTTATTTACCAACTACAATAGAAAACAATGCAACTATAAAAATAATAGAATAAAAGGGCTAAATAGCCATATTCAGTTTTCAGGTTTGAGGTATATATCCTGATATGAGTATATTTTTGTGTTCCAGTAAAACCAGATTTTTAATTGTGTAATCGGTCTGCTAAAATAGCCTTACTCTCTCTTCTTCTTCTTCTTCTTCTTCTTCTTCTCCTTCTTCTTCTCCTTCTTCTTTAGGTATATTCTGGATGTAGCTGTGTTATGGGTAATGTGTCCTTGGGCAAGGAGGGATTTGCCCTGGAAGGAAAGTGCCAAAGCTCATGCTCCTACATGCTGCTCCTCCTCCCCTCCCTCTTCATTATCATCTTTGCAACGTTCCTCTGTACCATCCCGGCACTCACTGCCACACTCAGGTAAATGGCCCTAATTCGTGTGTAATCAGTGACCTTAATCAAAATATCACTATACCGATTACAAAACTATACTATTATGCATATGAATTCCATCCATTTGAATGACACAATCACAACATAGGCAAACTAATGAATCGATTTTTTCTAATTTTTGCACATTTATCTGTCATCAACAGCTCTGTCGGTGTTTTTGCACACTGCACCCCCTGCAAATATACATATAGCTATTTCTGATTCCTTTCTCACAGCTGTTTTTCAGTTATTTTTCGTATCATGTTAATTGTCTGGTTCAATGTGTAGTTTTTCTCATTCCATTTTTAAAGTCCAGCTTTACTTCATATCATTTGATACTTAATATTCATGCACCTTGTTCATTTTCTATTTTATCATGTTCATTTGGGTTCCACTCATTGTTGGATTCTGTGTTCACAACCATATTTCATCTATATCACAGTATTGATGCCTCTTAGTTTGTGTTTTTGCACCTACATTATTTTATATTATCTTCTACTCTGTACTTGAATACTAACACTTATCCATACCCCCCCCCCCCGACTAACCTGTTTTTGCTACAATATATGCTACTGGATGCTTGACTTTCCCTTGGGATCAATACAGTATCTATCTGTCTATCTATCTATCTATATAGACCACCCAGAGATACATAATGATTCAATCAATGTAAATGTTTTTTTATCAGTATATCCACTTTGTTCAAAATTCTTCCAAAAACGAGATTTATGTAGTTTACGTGAATAATTTAACAAAATAACAATTTGTCGTTTCATATCTGAGTATGAGTCTGTTGTCTAGGTGTGTACCAGCCAACCAGAGATCCTTTGCACTCGGCATCCAATGGATTGTTATGCGTGTGTTAGGTGAGTATGTTGCTTTCTCTTGGCGTAACCCTTGTCTGGTGTTCGGGTCTGTGGGACCCGTTTTCATGTTTTATCATTTCATTCATTCTTTTTTTCAAATTCAGATTCACTGGTTTTGGCTCATTTGCTGTGAAGAACAAATATCAGAAATACATTTCAATGATCACACATTTACATTACATAAACAGGACCCAGAGCTATTTACAGTGTGTCTGTGAGAGTGGGACAAGTGGGTGCATGTATGGTCAAGTTGCATGTCTGATATCCCTCTACTATCACCTTCCATCCAAGCATTTATGATGACCCATGCATGGTAGCCATCTCTAATTAAAAATAGATTTACCATTTGTCTATTCTGGGCTACTGGAAAATAACTTAGTAACTAAATAAACACATAATTAAACTATTGTCCAATCCACTGTACCTCGCTCTGTCCTTCACAGGTAGTATACCAGGACCCATTGCGTTTGGCTCTGTTATCGACACCTCCTGCTTACTGTGGCACAACCAATGCGGTAAACAGGGCTCCTGCTACATCTACCACAACTCATCCATGAGCAAGCTCATTCTAGGAGCCGGTCTAATGTGTAAGGTAATACTTGTAAGCCATGCTGTCCGTACTTTATTCCCTCACAAACGGTATTTATAGTCTCAGAGATGTTTTTTAATGAGCCCTTTTAAAAATCTGGAATTCATTCCTGAGGAGAAACACAGGATTATTTCTGTGGACCATCCGAACCGCAATGGCCATTAAGACTGAGACAGGGCTTCTCTGCTTGGTAAATATTAGCGTTCTTCCCATAGCTTCATCATGTTACCGAACGGTTGAATTCGTCTTTTTTTATAACAAGGGTTAGGGTTAGTCGCAAACGCATTTCATAAATGTTTCGTTGTTTTAATAGTTGCAGGTGTGGAAATTGTATTTCACTGCCAACAGAGGCGTTCGATTGTTTCGGTGTGGCTTTCTCCATAGTTAGGTTGGAGAGTGCCTCTGTCCGATTGACATCCTCTAGTGCAGACACGCGCCCATCCTGCTCCAGTGATGTCAGTGGAGCAGTGTGTTGAGAGCAGCGCACTTTGTTGCCCCTGCTGAAGCTGCCACCGTCTTTGTTAAATGACTCAAACATACGTTTAGGTCATTTTATGCGGGTTTGACCAGTTTATCAGTGATCATTCTACGCTTCAACAGAATGTTTAACTCCAACAGACACAACTATGAATACAGACAATCATGCAGGGGCCACGTACCACCAACCCCGTGCCACCACTACCACCCGAACCCCACTTTCCATGCTTAAAGGTCCAGTATGTAGAATTTTGGTCACATCTGTCACTATATAAAACAATTACATACTGACATGTTCATGAATTTATAATCACCTGCATATTTTATTTGTTTCCATTACTCTAAAATTAGCCCATTAATGTATATTTCCATGGGGAGGGGGGTCCTCTCTATGGAGGCCGCCATGTTTTTACAGTAGTAAAAGTGGACATACTAAATGACAACTGAAGTTTATCATAGGTTTTCCTGTAAGCTGAGAAAGGTAAGGATGAGGTGATGTATACAATATGCAACGTCACCTCTAGAGGTCACCAAATCTTACACACTGCACCTTTAATGTCTATCGTGTACCCCCCCCCCCCCCCCCCCCCCTGTACCCCCCCCCCCCTCCCTTTCAGACTCTAGGGGCGATCTTCTTCTTGTTAGCCTCGGTCCTGTACCATCCACTTCCTGAGTCACCCCAGAGCAGGACTGAGAGCAGTGACCACAAAGCAGGAGACATGAGTGATAACGGAGTAGGAGGCACAAGTGACCTGCCCATCTCAGACCTGCCTGAAGACACTGTTATTGTCAACCATTTCACCAAGCTGTGACACCAGAGCGTCCCTAACCCCTGAGTGAAAATACATACAAAATGACTGTTATCTGACTGCAAATTGATTTGATTTATCTGTCTTTAATCAGGGACTTAAGTTAAACAAGGTATTGTATTTGTACTCTTGCACCTAATCCATTCACTGCACAATGATAATAAAAACAAATGTAGCCCTGGCTCTACTTCTCTCATTCTCTGTCCAATAAAACATGCCTTTTATGATCTTATCTTCATCGATTATTGGATTATGATATATATTGTTGTCATGCAGGAATCTGCAGGTTTTTTGCTGCCTGTGACAGGTCCACAAATGTTTTTCTTTTCTGCTGTAGTTTGTATAAATAAATATATGTTTAGCATTTTATTGTGGGTACATCTTTTTGAGTTGGTCATTTGAAAAGTAGCTCGCATGGCAAAAAAGTGTGGGCACTACTGAGCTAAATGATGCATCACTACTACTCAACAATGATAGGTTATGAGGAGAGGGAGATTTGAAGATCATACACGTCTCAAAATGACTGCTAAACCATTGGCTTTAACAGTTTTATTCAAAACACTGGTCACATTTTTGAATTAAGCTTTTATAAGTGAAAGTGAACCAGCAATTTGCAATTCATATTATTATCATTAGATTATGAAGGGCATTTATGTTTGATGGAACACTTGTAATTTAACCAGCACAGCTTTTCTAGCATTGGTTGAGCGGATCAGAAACACACAGACCATTTGGATTCGAGTCAAGCGATCCTATGGGATACTTCTCAGCCAATCAGGTTTCTGCATGAACGTAACATTGCAGCTCTGCTAAGTGCTGACAGCTATGGGTAAGAGGCGAGGAACGGATGAGACAATCTTAAAAAGAGAAAGAAAAATAAAGAAAGCTAAAACAACGGAGAACACGAGTGAGTTGGAATAGGGAGCGCAAACAACCGCACATGGAGCTGTCGAAAAAAAAGAAAGGTGGATAGTGAACACAAAACTTTCAACCCAGAGTGGACTGACATCTTTGTGTTTATTCTTCCCTCTGGAGCACAGAACCACTGTGTCTCATAGACCCCTGTTGGTAGAAGAAGTGGACAGAGTATGGATAATGAGTCCCATAATGAGACTTGGGTTGTCCAAAGGCAAGACAGGTCCTGGTCTGCCTTTTCGGCTCTGGCTGCTGTGGCTGCTGCTGCTGTGGCGGCTGACAGAGATGTGAACCGAGCAGGTGAAGGTAGAATCACAACGGCCGGCTCCAAGGTAAGCACAGGAACACTAGCCGTGGCCGTGTCTCTGCCCTTGGTTAAAGAATGCCACAGCTGCTGGGTCTCGTGCAGCTTTTCTTGTGCTCAGAAGCTTTGCCGGGTGCGTGACATAGCGGGATATGGGGGGGGGGGGGGGGGGG
>JAFBJT010110190.1:5145-28087 GCA_016785325.1 Chascanopsetta lugubris | reverse complement strand
ATACACCAAAGTCGTGGTTAGCATGTGAATACACCAAAGTCGTGGTTAGCGTGTGAATACACCGATGTCGTGGTTACCATGTGAATACACCGATGTCGTGGTTAGCATGTGAATACACCAAAGTCGTGGTTAGCATGTAAAATCCAGAACCATCTGATTCTACCTGCTCTCGTTCCTTCAGCTGTGGATTTCACGAATCGCAGCAGGATCTCAAGAGCAGGGCCTGAAGTATCCGGTCTTCATGAACCACCTGGTCAAGGTTTGTTGCGTCACGCTGTTGTAAAATCTCAGTGTTGTCGATTCTCTGTTGACACGTCCAACATCTCGTCCACTCAGACCAGTGTCCAGCTGAACCGACGCGTCCTCAGTGACCTGGCCGTCACAGAACCTCGCACCTTCCTCTCGCTCACCAAGCTGGCCCGGGCCCGGCAGCAGGAAGGATTCCGGGCGGCGCTGGGTGACGGCAGCGAGCCTCCTGGTGTTTTCTCCCGTGTTGTTTTCCTGCAGTAAAGGGCTTTTTGAAGGTTCTGTATTTCCAGATGTCGTCTGTGAGGCTTGAAGAGCAGCTCCTTTGGATTGTTGATGATCCTGAAACTGTTGATCAGAGACGCACTCGCCTCGTTTCTACATCTGTAAAGCAAAGAGCTTCATTATAGATGATTCATGTCGTCACCTGTGGGTCATTTCATCAGCGGTCTGGGTTTGTTTACCAAAGTTCCTTCATGTTTAACAACCCACGGACCATCTGGTGCAGTCTCCTCTTCGTCCACTCTGGTGTCAAGTTTCACGTCTCGTTCTGATTAGAAGTTCACAGCAGATCCATGTCCCTGAAGTAGATCAGGACTGTATCTGACATGGAATGACAGTTGTTGACATGTTGTGGTCTCCTCTGGTCTCCTGTCATCTCCTCTGGTCTCCTGTCATCTCCTCTGGTCTCCTGCACACTGAATGAGAATGTGATGAACATGAACCACGGTGAAGCTGAGGGAAGGAAAGTGACCTGAAGCTTTGCTGCTGACCTTTGTTCATGTGTAAATATGTATTTTAGCCTTTGTTGTGGAGAAGATTGTCGTCATAATGTTTTGTTCATTAAACACTTTGATATTTTCTCCTGTCTCATCACTTCACTTGTAAAGTTATTTGTAGTTACATCTGTTCAAATGCTTTAATTTAAGAGGAAATGTACGAATATAAGGACAAGTTAACTTTATCTCATCGACCAATGGAATTTGAGAAACAACTTTCCTCTCGATGACTTTACATCAAAATAAAGACGTTTCATTCTTTTTTGAAGTCTTATTTAGACGTCACAGTAATGAAAACACATGTTTACCGTCTGGATCATAAACATCTGATGTATGTTCACTCTAACACGATAACATGATCAACATCAACCTGAATTACAGGTCATCTGGCAAACAGTGATGAAACATTACACTCCGACTGCTCTGACCACATGTGACCACCAGGGGGCGGCACTGTCAGATAAACCTCCGCCTTCATGTTTGATAACAAGATTTCTTTACCACTGGGGAAGCTATTCCAGTGATATATATACGGCAGGGTTCATATATATATATATATATTTCACACACACACACACACGTGTTTTCATTTTTTACAACACATTGAAAACCCAGAAATGAAAACATACTTCATATTTGTTCTGGTTCCAGTTCTTCCGGGACAATAATGAGGATCATGTCGCAGACTGAGCCTTTAAGGCAAAGTCCGTGTGTCTCAGAACCTGTGAGACAAGAATCAGGGCAGAGACTCGGACAGACACGTGACTCAATGACCCCTGAAACACAAAACCCTCCTGATGTAACTGAGAACATTCAGTTCTAATTCCTCTGAAACCTTCTGATTATGACCTTCAGCGGCTGCCGTACCGGTTCTGGGCGGGCCTTACGGTTGACCTTTCTCACCAACAGTGACAGTCTGATCAGCCAATGACAGGAGAGGATACTCCTGTGCAGCCAGTCAGGGCCGCTGTTATTGGGAGGGCAGCTGCGCCCTCTGGTGGACATGCGCAGAAGAGGGCGCTGTGACACACGTGTGGAGGAAGTGCAGCGACGCCTGAAGCAGCGGCAGCCGCCTCTCATCCAGCCCGTGTCTCTGCCCCACGTTGTCGGACACTCGGTTGACTCCTCCGCGGCGACATGTCGTGGCTGTTCGGCCTGAGACGCAGTCAGCCCGAGGCCCCGGACCCGTCCGCACCGACCCCGGACGGAGGCGGCGGCGGCGGCGGCGGCGGCGGCGGCGGCGATAAACCCAAGGACAAATGGAGCAACTTCGACCCCACCGGGCTGGAGAGGGCGGCTCAGGCCGCCAAGGAGCTCGACAAGTCCCGTAAGTTTCCAGCAGAGGAGGCGCCGGTCGATGCAGAGCGGAAGTCCTCCGAACATACATGTGCAAACCAACATGTCACAGGTCATGACATGTCCATGATGCTCCTTAGAGGCAGCACCTGACGCCTAAAGCTGCATTCAGAGTCACGGCAGGGTTCAAAGGTCATCAGCCCCACGCACAGCTCAGTGTGCGGACCTGTTTTAAAGGTGCAGTGTGTCCGTTTGGTTGATCGATGTCTGGTGTGACTGACGGAATCAGAAAGAACAAGTGATTGATGTGTTTATGAAATAGAAGCCAGCTGATGAGTAATTACATGTGTTTACATGTGGAGCACGTGAGAACAGCATGTTCTCTGCATGTTCTCTGCAGGTTCTCTGCAGGTTCTCTGCAGGTTCTCTGCAGGTTCACAGACGCTCTGCACAGAACATTGTGTCTCTCAGATGAACGAATGGATCTACTTTGAAAAAGTAGCTAATTAATGATGAAGCAGCGACAGATGTATCAATTATAATGATTGGAACATTTATAAATACTTTATCGATTGTCACAGTAAAGTAACTCATTCTCTCATGAGCTGAGCACATGTTGTAAATATTCATATTCTATATATGAACGCATTCAACATATTCTGGCGAGGATCAGCTGACATGTTTCTACAGTGGCCCACAATGGACAAACCAAACCCCTGTAGAGTTTTCAAGGAAACTGAGCTGCAACATGACCACTAGGTGTCACCACAGCCTCAACACTGTCCCTTTGAAGCAGCTGGTGATGTTTCAACGAGGGTTCATGTCCAGTAGAAGATGACTTGGCTCCGCCTCCTCCACAGGAAACGCCAAACAGGCTCTGGAGTTGGCTCGTATGCAGGAGCAGACCACTCAGCTGGAACATCAAAGCAAGATCAAGGTACGAACGCTGACGTCAGCGGAGCACCTCACTCACCTGTCAATCACCTCACTCACCTGTCAATCACCTCACTCACCTGTCAATCACCTCACTCACCTGTCAATCACCTCACTCACCTGTCAATCACCTCACTGCTTCACCTGTCAATCACCTCACTGCTTCACCTGTCAATCACCTCACTGCTTCACCTGTCGATCACCTCACTCACCTGTCAATCACCTCACTCACCTGTCAATCACCTCACTCACCTGTCAATCACCTCACTCACCTGTCAATCACCTCACTCACCTGTCAATCACCTCACTCACCTGTCAATCACCTCACTCACCTGTCAATCACCTCACTCACCTGTCAATCACCTCACTCACCTGTCAATCACCTCACTCACCTGTCAATCACCTCACTCACCTGTCAATCACCTCACTCACCTGTCAATCACCTCACTCACCTGTCAATCACCTCACTCACCTGTCAATCACCTCACTCACCTGTCAATCACCTCACTCACCTGTCAATCACCTCACTCACCTGTCAATCACCTCACTCACCTGTCAATCACCTCACTCACCTGTCAATCACCTCACTCACCTGTCAATCACCTTTTGACACCCCCGGGCTCCCCCCCCCACCCCCCACCCCCCGCCCCCCCACCCCCCCTGCTTGTTTGTCAGCCTGCCGGCCACGCCCCTCTCCCTCGCCACAAATTTGGAGACGACACGAAAAGGCTCTGACTTTTCGTAAAAAACCATCCGAGTAATGTGACGGCACCATATGCGTAATGAGCCTGGCAGCCACGGCAGCCATTTAAATTCCATTATGAATTTCCCCGAGATTTCAACGGCTTCGCCGCCGATTACGGCGAGAGGCGAGCGCTCGGGGAGGAGAGAGAGGCCTCGGCGTGACGCCCCAGCTGCTGCAGACGTTTGTGACGGGCGTGTAAATCAACGTTAAGGAGAAGCTGCCAACCGTCGCGTTGACAGACAGCGGTCTCGCCGAGGCCTGACTCCTCCCACTTCCTGGTTCGTCCGGAAATGGGCAAAGAGGCGGCGCGGAGGTAGAGCCGGGGGGGGGCGGGGCCCGCGGCGCCCTCACAGCATCCAACGCACAGAAGGTCGGCCCAGGTGTCGCTCAGGAGGCCACGCCCCTTAAATCCTGCACAATTTCAAATCTGGGTAGAATTCGATTGTTTGCTTATAGTGACACCTGTGGCCCTGACGTTGCATAGCACCTTCCGTTCACACATGTTTGCGCTGGATTGGCTGCGCGGTGTCTTAAAGGTGCAGCGTGTTCGATTTTGGTCATTTTTGTCATTTCCAAAAATGTTAGAAAATAATCACATGCAGAGATTTTCATGAATTTATAATCACCTCAATATATTTGTTTTTTTCCCATGACCCTTAAATGAGCCCATTCATATTTATTTACATGAGGAGCAGGGCCTCTCTACGGGGGCGGCCATGTTTTTTCAGTAGTCACAGTGGACGTACTAAACATCTTTTGAGTTTTAATGACAACTGACCACAGGTTCTCCTGCATGTTCGGAAGAGTGAGGGTGAGGCGATGGACGCAACATGCAACTTCACCTCTAGAGGTCAGCAAATCTGACACACTGCGCCTTTAATGAAGCAGGAAGCGCAAACAGAAAGGAGCCTGTAAGTCAGAAACATGGATAGATGAAGAGGTGAGGAAGACTGAGGCGTAATTAGTCGTATTCCTCTCATCATGAGATTAGGAATCCGTTCTAATCTTCAGAATTATTCCGCCGCAGGGATTTCAGGCATGAGAACCTGGCGCGCCGACCTATCTCAAGCTGCAGGGGTCGCCGGGGGGTCCGCTGATTTATGGAATTCAGGCAGATGAAACAGGAGAAAAGCCTGTTATGATAAAAATTCTGCTTCACATTATTCGTGTCACACATGGACTGAACGGCATGTTTTGTTTTGATGAGGCAGCAGAAGAAGGAGGAGACGGTTTGCCTCATTGTGTTTTTCCGCTGACCATCGTTTGTGCAGTTGCAGAAGGGAAAAAAAATACTTGTGGAAATTACCATAAAATAATTGATACTTACAGAAATAGCAGCTTTTAAATTCACAACCCAAAATAAATAAAAAAATACTTCTTTTTTTTTTGTTTAAAAAAAAAAAAATCCTGGGCATGAAAATCATGTCGGTGCACATGCGCGGGTATAATGAGGAGAGTGAGGTACAGCACCCAGCCCAAGTTACAAATGAGGCATGATTTGCATTTATAGGCTACAAAGCAAACACTAAGTGCCTCTGCTATTTGATGTAAATGAGGGAGTGGGTGATACAGTTCTAAGAAGATCATTATGCAGCTTCAATGTATTTATCTTCTGACGAGTCTAATTGGAAATGATGGAGGGAGCGTGGCTGCGTATCTCACGCTGGGGCGCCAGTCCACGCCATTTCCCCTCCGCTGCCCCGATGTTTGTGGCCGCGCGCTTCCCGAATGCGCATGATTATGCAAGCGTCCTGCATAATGAATGGCTGACTTCTTTAAGTGCGATAGTGTGTGTACTGTTTAAAGTCCAGAGCCAGCGCGCTGCAGGAAGGGGGGGGGGGGGGGGGGGATGTGCCGTCACGGCCGATTGCGTCGCAGAGACTCCCCCGACTTGAAAACACAGGGAAGTGGGGGAGATGTTGTTTGCGCATTAGTGAGATTCAATTCGTTCGTAAAGCGCATCGAGTCATTAGCGGCTGGGTTTGCGGCGCATTCGGAGTCTTCTTGCGCCGTTACCTCTCAGTGTTCCCTCGTTAGTGCGCGAGGTCCTGCACCTGCAGCAGTTCACCCACGTGCAGTCAGAGAGAGATAATGAGTCTGATGCATTCATATTCTATGCGCTTTCATTGGAAATGCGTTATTTAATGCATTTTTTTATTTTTTATTTTTTATTTTTTTTACACTGGAAAAAATGTAGGCGAGATGATATGTTATTTCTACTGTCCACGCATCGGAGCTCCGTCCACTCAGCCTCCCTGACAGTGCAATTTGCCCGGATTTGGGTCGCGGCCCCTCATTCCGGGGGGAACGGTGGGTCCCCCAGACCAGACCAGCTGACGGTTGTCGAGTTCTTCGAGGGTCCTCCGGGCCTGATCGCGCGCGACATCAACACGCGTGTTGCCTTTCGTATCATCGACCGGGATCCGGGCCTCTTTCATGGACCCGAGCGCCATCGCCCCATCACCTCTCCATTCATGTCGTGGTGTTTATGAAAGTCTTAATCGCCTCAGAAGTGACGGTGACACCTCTCGCCTCCCAGCTGAGTCACGCTCCCGGCTCCGCTCAGCCGCCGCACTTGATTGGATGAATAACACCGGGGGTATAATTCTCCCCCGCTCCGCTCCACAGGTAGCAATGAGGTGGATGTCGCCGGCTAACAAGCCGGAGTCTGTAATAATAAAGCAAATCTACAGGTTATAAAAAGATCGTGAAAGAAGTTCAGGGGAGATTGTAACACGGCGCCCAGGCGATAACGCTGCCCCGTGTTTGGCCAAAGGGCCGTAATGTCCGTTTTTTTTTTTTTTTTTTTAAACACGGCCATTAGGGGACGTTGAATTTCACGGTACGTCCGTCACAGCCTCCGCTCCGCTACCATAGTAATACGGAACCTCGTCAGCGGGTCTGGTGGCTTTTTCCTTTTTAAATCCCGTGTGTGCCCTGCGCAGGAATCTAAATATAGAGGGGAAGGCAGAGAGATGAAAGTGGAGCGAGAAGATGATGGAGATCAGAGGGGGTTGAGGATGAAGCAGCCGTATTAATTACACACCTCGTTGCCTTTGAACACGTCGACATACGTGTACGAATGCTCGTGCTCAACGAGGACGACGGTGAAAATGAATCATAAATGTCGACTCCTCATCGGAAGCGTCCGAATCAAAGGCATTTGAGGGCTTTTCTACCTTCAGGTGTTCAGGGGTCACTGAGGGTGTCAGTGTGTTGCTTCGTGAGGTCTCGAACTGTCGGTCCAACCACCCTGCAGTACCACCGTTTTACCACTAGAGTCGTCCGATCGTCAGAGAGTCTCGTCTACACTGGCTGTTCATTACTTGCCAGTTGTGCAGCATATACACAACCATAACAGGTGTTTACATCTCTTTCTTGAACAGTTTCAAAATAAAAGCCTTGTCGGCTTTTAGTTTTACGAAAGAACTTGTTTTGAATTGTGACACCGTTGGATTTCCCTTATATGGTCGTACTCGGCGTAAATCCCACCGAGAACCACAAGGTGGGGTGGTATGTGACGGGCACGGTGATGGTGATTCAAAAAAAAACAAGAGAACCAAACGGAGCACTTAGCTAGCTCATTTGTTGGGGTGGTAGTTGCACAGCACCGCCCTCCGCTGTTGAAAAACGGAACTACCTCGAAGGTGCAACCCGCCTCATTAAAATGTGAGACTATTTTCCTGTAAATTAAAAATAGCCACAGCTGCTTCCTGTCCATTGATGTGCTTTGTAGGCGCCAACCTGAAACATCAATGACGACCCTCCACGGGAAGCAGAGGTTGAAGCAGTTCAGAGAAAGCATATGTTATTGAGTTGAAGAGATCAGTCAACAAAAGGAGGTGTGTGCGTGTGTGTGTGTGTGTGTGTGTGTGTTTGTGTGTGTGTGTGTGTGTGTGTGTGCGTGTGTGTGTGTGTGTGTTTGTTTGTGTGTGTGTGTGTGTGTGTTTCTTTTCTCCATCAGCAAACAGAGGGTCTGTGATCCAGGGGAGGACATTGAAACAGAGAGGGACAGACAGGCAGACAGACAGACAGACGGGGGGCGGGGGGGCAGGGGGGGGGGCACAGTGTGATATAGAGGAGGTCTCTGTTCTCCGGCCAAATCCTCTCGCTTCTAAAGAGCAGCCAAACAATCTGTATACATGACTGCCCTCTGTGGTAGGAGCACACACATCAAAACACACACACACACACACGCACACACACACACACACACACACACACACACACACACACACACACACACACTTGTAATGTGCATCAGGGCCGAACGATACGGATGTTTTGGATCAATACCAATGATACGGAATGAGATATTTATACGGCAATATATATTCAGTTGTCCGGTTGATTCAGGAATATTGTTTTTGGTTTTAGTAGAATTCAGCACTGCAGACATGTGGACGCATGAGGTTGTTAGTTCGATTCCCAGTCTCTACATCCACCCTCAGATGAATGTCACTTTGGATAAATGGTGTCGGAGGTCGGCGAGTCAAAGATGATGTCGTCGGTGATGACGATGCTGTCCTCCCAGCGCCGTCTCCTCCACTCAGCATCGAGCTAATGTTGTGGGTTTTGAGGGGGGGGGCTTTCAGGACTGATCCGAGGGGCGGGGTTTAGCGCTTGTGTCTTTAGTAAAGTGTAGCCCGTTCCTGCTAGCTTGCTAGCTTTTCTACAATGATGAACTCTTTCAAAATAAAATGTAAAAATATGTAGACAGACATCAAAAGAAAAACAAAAAGTCAGACATGTTGGATTCTGAACAAAAAAAATAGAAAATAAAAAGAATAAATAAAAACAAAAAAAATAAGAAAATTTGTAACATTCTATTAATATTTCTATATATATATTCTAAAAATATGAAAATAGATAAATCAATAAAATCCCCAAATATAAGAATGAGTAAATACAATTCAAAAAGTTTGAAAATAAACAATTTAAAAAACAAACAAACATACAAATATATAAATAACATGAAAAATCTAAATAAAAAAATTTAAAAAATGGATAAATAGATAAATAAAAACAAAAGAGGCTACTTAGCTACAGAGTGTGAGCGTTTGATTATTCCACTGCACAGATGAGACCTTGTATGACGGCGAACCAAAGAGAAATCACCTTGGCGATCCCATGTTTACATTCTATATTCCACGCAGGAAAACTAATGTATGGAACGGGGTCGGCCCGGAACCCACCGGACCCCTAAGCGGGACATAGTTAAGTGGTTGTGATGCGTTCGCGCCGTCATCCCAATCTCCCGGCCTTTGGATTGCAGAGTGTTAATCTGCGGTTTGCATAATCTACCGGAGCGAGTCGTAATATACATGTGGGGGAATATTGTCGCCGAGACGCAGAGCGGACCCCGCGCGCAGACAGGGACTCTATTACTCATTTCCCCCCGGACGGCTCCCCCTGCTCCACCACGCCCTCATCAGGATTCTCTCCTCGTCCTGGCCTCCACGCCCCCCCACCCCCCCTCGCTCTCCTCCCCCCTCCCACCCCCCCTCTCCTCCCTCTCCTCCTCTCCGTTATCACCTTCTGCCGGACAGATGTTGGGAAGGATGCACCCAGCTCCCTCCCGTCACCTTAGGGGACAAACAAAGGCCAGATCTCCATCAGCCTCAGTGAGACGGATGTGCAGCAGATGTTTTGGGGGTCTTTTTTTTTTTGTTTTTGTTTTTTTCCAATGACGCCCCTCATGCGCCCACACACACACACACACACACACACACACACACACACACACACACACACACACACACACACACACACACACTTGTAATGTGCATCAGGGCCGAACGATACGGATGTTTTGGATCAATACCAATGATACGGAATGAGATATTTATACGGCAATATATATTCAGTTGTCCGGTTGATTCAGGAATATTGTTTTTGGTTTTAGTAGAATTCAGCACTGCAGACATGTGGACGCATGAGGTTGTTAGTTCGATTCCCAGTCTCTACATCCACCCTCAGATGAATGTCACTTTGGATAAATGGTGTCGGAGGTCGGCAAGTCAAAGATGATGTCGTCGGTGATGACGATGCTGTCCTCCCAGCGCCGTCTCCTCCACTCAGCATCGAGCTAATGTTGTGGGTTTTGAGGGGGGGGGGCTTTCAGGACTGATCAGAGGGGCGGGGTTTAGCGCTTGTGTCTTTAGTAAAGTGTAGCCCGCTCCTGCTAGCTTGCTAGCTTTTCTACAATGATGAACTCTTTCAAAATAAAATGTAAAAATATGTAGACAGACATCAAAAGAAAAACAAAGTCAGACATGTTGGATTCTGAACAAAAAAAAAGAAAATAAAAAGAATAAATGAAAAACAAATAAAATAAGAAAATATGTAAAATTCTATTAACATTTCTATATATATATATATATTCTAAAAATATGAAAATAGATCAATCAATAAAATCCCCCAATATAAGAATGAGTAAATACAATTCAAAAAGTTTGAAAATAAACAATTTTTAAAAAACAAACATAAAAATATATAAATAACATGAAAAATATAAATAAAAAAATAGATAAATAGATAAATAAAAACAAAAGAGGCTATTTAGCTGCAGAGTGTGAGCGTTTGATTATTCCACTGCACCGATGAGACCTTGTATGACGGCGAACCAAAGAGAAATCACCTTGGCGATCCCATGTTTACGTTCTATATTCCACGCAGGAAAACTAATGTATGGAACGGGGTCGGCCCGGAACCCACCGGACCCCTAAGCGGGACATAGTTAAGTGGTTGTGATGCGTTCACGCCGTCATCCCAATCTCCCGGCCTTTGGATTGCAGAGTGTTAATCTGCGGTTTGCATAATCTACCGGAGCGAGTCGTAATATACATGTGGGGGAATATTGTCGCCGAGACGCAGAGCGGACCCCGCGCGCAGACAGGGACTCTATTACTCATTTCCCCCCGGACGGCTCCCCCTGCTCCACCACGCCCTCATCAGGATTCTCTCCTCGTCCTGGCCTCCACGCCCCCCCCCCCTCCCACCCCCCTCTCCTCCCTCTCCTCCTCTTCGTTATCACCTTCTGCCGGACAGATGTTGGGAAGGATGCACCCAGCTCCCTCCCGTCACCTTAGGGGACAAACAAAGGCCAGATCTCCATCAGCCTCAGTGAGACGGATGTGCAGCAGATGTTTTGGGGGTCTTTTGTTTTTTTTTGTGTTTTTTTTTCCAATGACGCTCCTCATGCGCCCCCCATGACTGATTCAGCTCCTCCCTGCTGCTGCTTGTTTATTTGCTAGTAAACGATTTGATTAGAATTTTGAAATCAAGGTAACTGGTTACGAAGGAGGTCCCGCCCAAGCCCCCCCCCCCCCCCCCATGCAGGCCTGATAGTAGAACCCGATGAATAACACAGTGCTGCAGGCTTCTCTCCACCTCATGAAAGAAAGAAAACATGCGGCTGGGGATGGGGCGGGGGGGGCGGCGGGCGCGGGGGGCGGACCCTCTGTTTTGCACAGAGGTGACCTGTGGAGCACAAGGGGAGGGTCAGGGGGGCTTCAGGTATATAGAGCATGAGAGGAAGCATGTGTTATTCATGTGTGGATCAATGGGAATGAGAGAAGGAGAGAGATCTATACTTTTGTATATAAAGTAGGTCGCGTCCGTGCTTGTGAGGCTTGGAGTGGGCGGGTCACTCGTCTGACTCCGCCTACTTCCTGGTTCATCCAAAACATGGGCAAAGAGGCGGAGCACAGGCGGAGCCGGCGTGAGTCATAGCATCCCCTGCAGGTCGGCCCAGGTGTCACTCGAGAGGCCACGCCCCCTAAATTATGCACAATTGCAAACATCGATCGAATAAAAATAAGCAAGTTAGAGAAAAGTTCACCCCCCCCCGTGCAGTTGTCATGGTAACTAAACCCTAAACATTCACCTTTAAACATTTTAACAAGGGAGTCTATGGCGATTGACTGCCTCACGTGGTCACCCTGTGAACTGCAAGTTTTTTTTCCACACTCACCTCTAGATGTCACCAAATCGTACACGCTGCACCTTTAAGTGGAGTATAAACAACATCACCGACCATTTCGAGTTGACCATTTGAACATGGGAGTCTATGGGGATTGACTCGTTTTTTTTGGGGGAGAGGGGGGCAGCCTCAAGTGGCCAGCTTGGGAACTGCACCTTTTTTCCAAACTGACGTATGTGCGTCGGTTGGAGGGTCATTCGGATGCGTTCCTCGGGTAAAGAGCGAATAATGGTTAATAAACGATAAACGAGCGGGTTGAGCGCCGAAAGCTCACGAAGAAGAAAACACGCTTCCACCTTAAAGGCCGCAGCCTCATCAACGTCCGTCTCGGCCGGTTTTGTTGAGCGTGGCGAGTCCCGAAGACCGTTGGCGTGACAGCACGAGACCCCCCTCCCCGCCAGCCATTCTCTCCCCATTCACATCGTTGTCTTATTCCCTCTTCAGTTGGCCCCCGCTGCTTCGCTTCCTTCTCCATCTGTTCGCCGTCTCCCTCCGCCGGCGTCGGCCAGCTTCGCCCGAGGCCCTTTGGAGAAGCAGCGTGTTAAACTACCTGACTCGAATCAAGGCTTAAAATCATTTCCTGTGTTGCGCTCGCCGCCAGACACGTTTTTCTCTTTCTTTTCCGTCCTTGTACCACAAACACCCCCCACCCTCCTGTCCCCCATCCTAAAATCTCTATCCCCCACTGGGGCGTCACGGCTGCCGATGCCAAGGCCTGCAGCCGCCAAGGCTCCATTTAGACAACAGCGAGTTCCCTCTGCGGAGGCTCATAGACAATCCTGTCATAGGAGAGAACATGAGGGGGAATGGCGCTGACATGCCCACTGGAGCCAATCACATTCAAAGACTGCTGGATTATTTGAATGCATAAAATAGTGCCATTTCTTGGTGTTGTACCACAGTAAAAATAAAGAAAACCCTTTGATCAGCGCCGGTGATCGGGTTCCTCGCAGACACGTCGGCCCCTAGCTGGTCGATTAAGGCACCGTAGATGGACGTAGCGTCTGTGACGTCACTCATAGGTTTGTGCAGAGCGCCTGTGCGGCTCGCACTGGGGCGTTTCACATGTCGGCCATCTTGGCGATGCCTGACTCCCCCTACTTCCTGCTTCATCCAGAAATGGGCAAAGAGGCGGAGCACAGGTAGAGCAGGGGTGGGTCCCACGGGTGTCAAATCCTATCATTCCACGTTCTCGGGTCCTGCTGGAGTTGTGTGGGAGTTCTGCGTACGTACAATAGATCGGATACAAAGATTTCAACGATGCCTGACTCCTCCTACTTCCTGGTTTATGTTCATCCAGAAATGGGCAAAGAGGCGGAGCACAGAGAGAGAACATGAGAGGGAATCACAGCCCACATGGCCACTGGAGCAAATCACACACACACACACACACACACACACACACACACATATATACACACACTCTGGTTTATTATTTGAATGCATAAAATAGTGTAATTTCTTGTTATTATACCACAATTACAAAAAATCCTTTGATCAGCGCCAATGGAAAACTTCCAATTACAGCACCCTGAGAGTTCCTTTGTTGTTGTTGTTGTTGTTGTTTTTTCTCGGCACCGGAGAGAGAAAAAAAAAACTTAATGACTTCGTAGCGGGGAAACCACTCGCAGGTGAACCACATTAACATCGACTCGGTCCTATTGAAGTCTCCCATTTAGCCATGACAGCGTGCCAGGGAGCCGGCAACGCACAATGCCAGGACCCTGAGAGTGGAGCATCCTTCATTTCATTATTAATGCCTGAGCTTCACCCGGTGTGACTTCTCTATTGACTCCGTGCACAACAGACCCGCGGGGGAAGTTTTCTCAAAAGTAGAATATAAACATTGTTATTTACGCCGCTGTCAAACAAGGAATTCAGACGCTTGATCATCGCGCCGGCGGCGCACAGCACCCGCTTGTTTCTGTGTTCGTGTCAGCAAGCGGCTACTCGTTTGTACCTCCAGCACTTCCTGACGAATACATTGGTTCTGACTCGACCTATAATCTTTACATAAAAACAGAAAGAAGTCGAGCAATGTGCCGTTTCTGCAGAGAGCCTGTGAGGCCCGTAGTGGGCGTCGTCCTACTTCCTGGTTCGTCCAAAAAAGGGCAAAGAGGTGGAGTATAGGTAGAGCTGGGCGGGACCCATGGTGCTGTCGCAGCATCCATACAACGTGTCAGGTGTCACTCAAGAGGCCACGCCCCTTAATTGTGCACAATTTCCAAATTGGATAGAATGAATATAAGCCCCGCCCCCGGACAGTTGTCAGGATAACACACGTGACCGATTGAGACCAAGACTGTAGTTTGTACCAGACTTTAAACACGTTTCATTCACCTCTAAAGTTGAACATTTGAACATGGGAGTACATGGGGGATCGACTGCCTCAAGTGGCCAACATGTGAACTGCAAGTTTTTTTTCCACATTCACCTTTAGATGTCACCAAATCATCCACACACGCCTTATTTCCTCGTCCATTATTCTATCATATTCTTTCTGTGCTCCAATGTTAACCTTCGCACTTCCCCCTCGTCTCATTATATTGGCCCCGCCCATTGTCCTGTTACCCACGGCAACAGGGCAGTTAGTTTACATAGCGACCACAGGTTGGGGGCTGGACATTGATTGTTCTGGTGGTAAGAGCAAAATATTATGGATTTTCACTTGTCGTCATAGATGTAAGTACAGTGAGGTGTTGGTGTTTTCATTATGTGAGGACAGGAGGTCGTCCATCACAGCCCGGCCTGGCAACACCTACCATTATAGTCACCACACACACGCACACACACACGCACACACACACGCACACACACACACTTTGTACCGCAAACGTCACTCATGCTTGGTCAGGCATAAAACCCCAAAATAGTTTCTTCAGTGAATCATAACACAAGATTTTTAGAAACCATTAACTCACATGAGCAAACAGTCACAGTGTTTGTCATTGGACAAGTTAAGTCACAAATACTCACATACAATTAAAATTGAATTAAATGAAATAGAAAAAAATATATAGTTGATTAATCCCGGGGGAAACAGCAGTGTTACAGCAGCAGTAGTTAGGTAGAATAGCATACTATGTTGAATAAAAGATAAAGATAGCTGGACATGTAATAGCTACAAAGGAGTTACCAGACGTTGGATTATCACCCTTAAACATTTTAGAATTATTTGATTTAATACTGGTCCTTTTTCCAAAACCGAAATCTTTTACACTCGTTTGACACAATGTTCCTTTTTTATTTCCATGTTGGGTTTGTCCCACTGCTGTTCACTGGACCCAGTCTTTTGTCCACTTAAAGATAAACCACAGCAAGTGTTTGGATTAAATGAAAAGTCTCAAGGACTCCTCACTCTTTTTTAATATTATGATTTTTGTCCCCTTAGATTCTAAGTGTCTTCCCAAGGATTTTTCTTTTTTCTTTTTTTTTCTTTATGTCACCTCACTTTTCGGCGCACAGGTAGAGCAGGGGGTGGGTGCATGGTGCTGTCACAGCATCCACAGAAGGTGCCAGGAGGCCACGCCCCTTTAATCCTGCATCATTTCAAACCTCGATAGAATAAAAATAAGTGAGTAAGAAAGAAAATTCACCCCCATACAGTTGTCATGGTAACACAGGGGACTGAGTGAGACCAAAACAGTGGTTTGTACCAGACTTCCAAACATGTTTCCTTCACTCCTCTAAGTTTGACCATTTTAACATAAGAGTTGAAGTCAGCCTCAAGTGGCCACCTTGTGAACTGCAAGTTGTTATTCTCTCTTCCATGGGAGCCACACAGACCACAAGGGCTGTGATTGGTCCGCTTGGTTCAATGGTGTTTCCATCATCAGCGCTCCAACTCCAACACGGCTTCTCTTCGTGATTTTCAAAATAAGACGACACAAAGAGGAAATGGAGCCCACCGAGATGAGTCTGCGATGCTCCACTCACATACATCCTTTCCCCATCTTTGGAAACTCATAAACACTCAGACACCAAACCAGAACCACACAGCCTCACAACCGTCGCTTCCGAACAGATTTGAACCTCGAAATGATTCCGTGTTGTGGCAGATTACGGGTTATTTGTCGTATCGTTGCGCATCGACACCGAGCACCACCCCGGTAATGTAGTTCTGAACGGGCTGCCGCTTTGATAAAAGACACCAACAGCCGTAACTACTTTACAAGACAGTTGATCGTCTTTAGTATTTGTTTGAGTTACAGCGAACGGAGAGTCCAAAAGGTCAACGTCTAAAAAGCAAAGTGATGTATTGTAACTCGGAATGTACCGAATCCATTTTCTGTGGAGCCTCTTTGCCTCGTGAACATCTTTCAGATGAAACTCTTACACTGCACATAAACAAGACTTTGATGGCAGCGTCAGACGCGTTCAGACTCCATAATGGTGGATGTCTGACTTCCTGTCATCGTCTAAGAATATTTTCTCCGACATTCAAACACTAGAATGCGTTTCTTCATCAAGGCCGAAGCGTCGACACGTCAGTATTTGTCATCAACCTGAAGAAGACATTTGAATAAACAGAGAAAAGTTTTTGTGTGTTTTGCGAAACGTGTTGCGAAACATTCGTACAATCTTACGAAACCAAGGTAACACACCTTTGAGTCGTCTGTTAATCCAGATCAACACCAGTGATGCAGAGTATAATGCTACAGTGTGAAGACGTTAGTGACATCTAGTGGTAATGAGGCTGAAGTCTGAGTCACTCATGAGCAGCCGTGTGGCGCTAAAGGTTTTTTTTTCCTGTGAACTAACTCTGAGAAAAAGATGTCTCGCGACCAGTTGATGAATATTTAGGACGTCCATCAACTCCCCTGATATATCCACTACATATCCACTCCCCTGACATATCCACTACATATCCACTCCCCTGACATATCCACTACATATCCACTACCCTGACATATCCACTACATATCCACTACCCTTACATATCCACTACATATCCACTACCCTGACATATCCACTACATATCCACTCCCCTGACATCTCCACTACATATCCACTACCCTTAAATATCTACTACATATCCTCTACCATTACATATCCACTACCCTGACATATCCACTACATATCCACGACCCTGACATATCTACTACATATCCACCACCCTTAAATATCTACTACCCTTACATATCCACTACATATCCACTACCCTTGGATATCATTACATATCCACAACCATTACATATCCACTACCCCTATATATCCACTACATATCCACTACCCTTACATATCTACTATCCATTACATATCCAATCCCCTTACATATCCAATCCCCTTACATATCCACTACCCTTACATATCCACTACCCTTACATATCCACTACCCTTACATATCCACTACCCTTACATATCCAATCCCCTTACATATCCACTACCCTTACATATCCACTACCCTTACATATCCAATCCCCTTACATATCCAATCCCCTTACATATCCAATCCCCTTACATATCCACTACCCTTACATATCCAATCCCCTTACATATCCACTACCCTTACATATCCAATCCCATTACATATCCACTACCCTTACATATCCACTACCCTTACATATCCAATCCCCTTACATATCCAATCCCCTTACATATCCACTCCCCCTACATATCCACTTCATATCCACTACCCTTACATATCCACACCCCTTACATACCCACTACCATTATATTACCACCTCCCCTAGAATGTGTTGCTGTATTAAAGGTAAATTCAGTTTGTTCAATCAAGAGTGTTATTTCACACTTATCCACCATTTGCGTAATCGAACCACGCCTGCCCCCAACCATCTCAATCAGCCAATCAAATCGTCCCTGCCCTCCCCCCTCTCTCTCCCCCCTCCCTCTCTCTCTCTCCCCCCCCCCTCTCTCTCTCTCTCCCTCTCTTTCTCTGTCAGCTCTCTCTCTCTCTCTCTCTCTCTCTCTCTCTCTCTCTCTCTCTCTCTCCCTCTCCCTCTCTTTCTCTGTCAGCTGTCATTCCTGTGATTTGCCGCAACCCCCTCGACCTTCAGTCTTTCACATATCCAACATTCTCTCTACATCCCATCAACCACCAGCCAGACCCCCCCGGGGGTGGATTGGGGGGGGTGGGGGGGGCTCCTGTACAGCCTTTCAATCATGATGGAATCACAATGGGATCTGAAAGTCCCATTTCTATGAAATCACTTTCTCCTCTTGATGCATGCGGCCGTTACGTTTGTTTAACCGTCATTACCCCACTGCTCTTTTACTCTCACAGGGAGTTCGGATGAATGCGGGAGAAAGTGTGTGTGCGCTGCATTTACAACAGCATCGTGATCAACACTTTAATCCCTAATAATTACATTGGATCACACACACACACACACACACACACACTGAGCCTCTTAGGTGGGATCCTCCTCGTGCACTTCCCCGGTAATTACCTCGTCTATCAAACAAACGAGCTCAGAGAGAACGAACAAGGCGGACGACGAGGGAGAGGAGAAAGCGAGATGAGTGGAGGGGGGGGGGGGTGAGAGGGGGAGGGGGGCCGTGGGGGAAAGTCCGGCGAGGGTGAGGGTCGGGCCGGGGCTGCTGCCTCTCACCGGGGGGAACAGGCTCGGGATCAGCGCGCACACACTCTCCCTTCTGTCACGAGCAGGAGGAGGAGGAGGGGGAGGGGGAGGAGGAGGGGGAGGAGGACGAGGAGGACGAGGAGGAGGAGGAGGAGGGGGAGGGGGAGGAGGAGGACGAGGAGGAGGAGGACGAGGACGAGGACGAGGAGGAGGAGGAGGAGAGGGAGCGAGCAGGTGTTTGCGTAGCTTCTCTCCTTCGAGCTCGTTTTCTTCCCCTGTTCCCAAATGTTCTTGTCTCTGTTTCTTATTCTCTCTCTCTCTCTCTCTCTCTCTCTCTCTCTCTCTCTCTCTCTCTCGATGCCGCATCATCTGAATAGCTATCATTAAAGTAACAACACCAACTAGCCTCTGCATTTTCTCTCACCCTGCCCTTCACTCCTCCTCCTCCTCCTCCTCCTCCTCCTCCTCCTCCTCCTCCCCCCCTTACTTTCTCCGAACCCTAACCCCTAAGTCTAAGTCCAGTTGCACCCACTGCAAGACCTTGGACCTTGTCCCATAAAGAATGAGGTCACGCTTTAGTCCTCTATCCTCCATGTGCTTTGAAAACCAAGTCTCCAGCCCTTTACATGTTTTTCCACATAAAACATCGAAAGATAGAAGAGAATAGAAAAGAAGAGGATCACCTTATAATAAACAATAAGGACAGAGTCAGACACACAATCATTGATGATGATACTATTTATCTGTCGGGACCGAGAGGGAGAACTCGAGCGCAGACACAGATTTCGGAGAATGATAACGTTGTTTGTTACCAAACTCAGGGAGAAGTTATTCGATATCAGGCAGGTCGATAGAGAGCAGGCAAAAGACGAAATCCAGAGACAAACAGGGTTCGGCAACAAGTAATAACAGTTACAGGAAAAACAACGATGAATGTAACATACATACAAAAAAAAACGCATGTATATTTACACAAGCACATATAAATGTAAAAAAAGTACCCACATACATGTAAGTTTTACATATAGACATGTGGAAATAAATATCCATATTTACATCCAAATGCACACATACATACACACCTATTGTAAACAGGAGCAAAAAACAGCAATAATCACCATATTTACACAATATCAATGTAGCAAGAAATTAAAACAAATTGAAACAAACACAATAAAACACTTTTGTCTCTGTCATACTTGACATAGGTCGACAACTTTATTGTCATTATGCAAAACATGTTAATGATAAAAAATTAAGTCTTAAGATAAACACAGTAATGGCCATATGGTGACATATGGTTTGTCATCATATCAAAACAATCGCCTCAATAACTTTAAAAAAAATGAATAAATAAAAAATGTGTCATCGTCTTCAAGTACCAGCTGCCACCGAGCTTTTCTTGTCCGCCCCCTCGTCCCCCTGGAAGACTCTTACATGTTTTCTTGCCTGCTCACTCGTTGCCATCCTGCCGATGCCTCACTCTCTCTGCTTCCTGGTTCATCCATATATGGGCAAAGAGGCAGAGCACGGGTCGAGCTGAGGGGGGCGCATGGTGGCGGCGCAGCATCCCCTGCAGAAGGTCGAGCCGAGGTGTCACTCAAGAGGCCACGCCCCTTAATCCTGCAAAATTTCAAACCTTGATTGAATAACAATAAGCCCCGCCCCCCGTGCAGTCGTCACGGTAACACGTGAGACCAAGACCGTAGTTTGTACCAGACTTCAAACACGTCTCATTCACCCCTAAAGTTGAACATTTTAACATGGGAGTCTACGGGGATTGACCGCCCCGAGTGGCCAAAATGTGAACTGCACGTTTTTTTCCACCATTACCTCTGGATGTCACCAAATCGTACACACAACAGCGCTGTTTAGCACCGGGCTGTAAACACGTCTAAAGTTCGCTCGCTTTTGGAGTCGTCCTCAACAATCGCTTCAAAAACTCGACAAAGTAATAATCTAAAAAATGCGCCATCCTCTTCAAGTAGCAGCTGCCACCGAGCTCTTCTCGTCTCCCTCCTTGTTTCGATGCGTCTGCAGCCTTGACTGAGACGCACTTGTACCGACACGCACAAGCATATTGTCACCCGGCCTTGATTATACATCCGATGTGACGGGCGCTGTCTGCTCGTTACAAACTTTGCCAGGCTGCGCTCATTACGAGCCCGACACAGCGAGCTGGCCCCGCCCCCATCACACCGGCTGACACAGCACCTGTCGGCAAGGAAGTACAGAGAGCGCGCTTTTACCTGCCGTCACGTCGAGATGTCCGCCGAGCCGGCCGGCCGGCCCACCGGCGCCGGTCCTGGTTGGCAGGCGGCCCGGGGACCGAGGTCCTCTCCATATCAAAACAATGGCAGGCCGGCGCTGAGGAGATTCAGCTCATTTCCATAATGTGTTGGCACCGGGTTCGTGCTTATTCCCGTTCTCGCTCCGATAATCACTTGGGGGCTCCGGCTCGCGCGGCGCATGGCAGCGTGCGGGGGCTAGCGCGAAAGGACGGCGGAGACGACTTGCAGTTCGCGGGGCGGCCACTTGGGGCTGCGCTCCAAACTTGAGTCATTGTTGAAATGATCAACCTCGGAGGTGAATGAAACGTGTTTTAAAGTCCGGTACAAACTCAGGTTGTGGTCTCGGTCACGTGTTACCGTGACAACTGCACACTTTGTGTCTCGCTTATCTTTATTCCAACGCGACTTGAACTTGTGCCTATTTAAGGGGCGTGGCCTCTTGAATTGCACTCTTCCTCCAACTGGATCATGCCGCTGTCTGTCAAGTCGTACCTGATCAACAAATGATGTTAGGCTAACCTTAGCTACACGTGTAGTTCTGTTTCGAATTAAGGGGCGTGGCCGTCTCCAGCTCTGCCTGTGCTCCGCCTCTTTGCCTGTTTTTTGGATGAAGTAGGCGGAGCTTAGGGGAATATAAAACAATCCACCAGCATCACGGAACCTTTATCATTCAGCGTGTTGTTGCTAAAAATGAACGAGCAGGAAATTCAACATCACGTAAAAGAAGTTAAATCCTTTCACTCATGGATAAAAACAATCTCGAATTCCTTTGAACATTTCCGACGCAGTCGTCACGGCAGCAGCATCCGCGCTGATGTCAGCGCAGCGACAAGTCTGGGATCTGAGTCGTCGCGGCGACGCCAGCCTCCTTGTCAGTCTGTCCGTCTGCGCCTACGAGCGAAATGTGCTGCGGAAACAAAAAAAAAGGATTCGAATGGAAAAAAAGAAGAAACTCATTTAAAATGTATTTTGAATCAGCACATGTCGCAAGCTTGGACAGAAAGAGAGGAGCTACAGGGAAGGTTTCCTTTGTGTGTCCAATCTGTGAGACAGAGAGGAGGTGTGTGTGTGTGTGTGTGTGTGTGTGTGTGTGTGTGTGAAGTTTTAAGTACTAATAAGTACTCATTTCCTCATATTTGGGGGGTACTTGTGTGCAGCAGCTGCCTGATTCAGACCGACTGCCGCTCCAGTCTTTGTGGCTGTTTGGATCCATAACATCAGGGTGAACAGCAGCAGCCTGGTGGGAGAGGGGGCGGAGCTGCCTGGTGGGAGAGGGGGCGGAGCTGCCTGGTGGGAGAGGGGGCGGAGCTGCCTGGTGGGCGAGGTGTGATTTTTCAGCTGTGTGGGTATAAGAGAGACCAATATTCGAATGGTTCTAGGGCCTAACTCCTCCTACTTCCTGGTTCATCCACAAATGGGCAAAGAGGCGGGGCATAGGTCGAGTTGAGGCGGACCCATGGTGCCATCGCAGCATCCACTGCAGAAGATCGGCCCGGGTGTCCCTCGAGAGGCCACGCCCCTTATTTATGCACAATGTCAAACCTTGATTGAATGGAAAATAAGCCCCGCCCCTGTACAGTTGTCACGGTAACAAGGCAGTGACTGACTGAGACCAAAACTGTCCTTTGTACCAGGCTTTAAACATGTTTCATTCACCTCTCAGGTCGACCATCCCAAGGTGGGAGTCTATGGCGATTGACTGCCCCAAGTGGCCACTCTGTGAACTGCGAGTGTAGCCTCAGCCCACAGTCTGCCCTGCGGGTCGGCAGCTTGAGTGAAAGCCCCGCCCGTGTCGAGCCTATTAACCGAAAGGTCAACGGGTTTTTTTATTTCATCTTTCTCTTTTTTTTGGACATTTTTTTTTTTTTGTATAATTCTTGGTTGTGTCAGCACCAGTGAGAAGACGGCGCATTCTCTCCACTCAGCGCCGACGTCAACCTGATCAAAGCCTCATGTAATCACACGGACGGACGGGTGGCGGCGGCGGCGGCGGCGGCGGTGGAGGAGGAGGAGGACATATATACAGGCGAGCAATCAAAGGGGCAGAAAGTTGCCGGAGAAACCTGACGACAAGGCAAAAGAGAGAGAGAGAGAGAGAGAGAGAGAGAGAGAGAGAGAGAGAGAGA
>JAFBJT010110189.1:0-19053 GCA_016785325.1 Chascanopsetta lugubris | reverse complement strand
TATAATGAATTCCTCCGCACTCTTTCCAAATATGTGCCAGCAATTAATCCTCGTGTTATTTTCTCTGTAGTTGTTTGATAAAGACGAATTGCTGATGTGCATCAAAAAGTTGGTGGAGGTCGACCAAGAGTGGGTCCCATACTCGCAGGACGCCAGCCTTTACATCAGACCCACATTTATTGGAACTGAGGTGAGATTTAACACCAGTCAACAAAGCAAGACAATAAACTAGATAAACTGTTATTGTAATGTATATTGTCATTAAGAAATTTTTTTATCAATAACATTAATGTTGTTTGCCATAGTATATGAGAACTATTGACTCAATGATTTGCTCTGTTTAACTGAATTATCCAACCAATTCACTGCCCATATCTAAGTTAGACTTTGATATTATGATGTGTTTTTGGTAAATCCGATTAATCAGTTCTTGAACAATAATTGAGAAAGTTCGCACCTGATTTGGTAATCAATTGATTGGGTCAGAGCATGGTAGGCATCTCCTGTAGCATCTCCTGGGGCAGTAAACGCACCATGCACTGTAACTACAAATATCTTTTCTACTGTGTAGATGTAGAATATACAGATTGGTTATTTTCATTAGCAAGGTCTTTGAAAGTTTGTTGTCCAAACGTCTTTTTTCGAACAAATTGAATGTAGGTTTTTTCCTGTTATCTGATTCGTCTTTTTCCTCCCACTCCCTTGTTTAGCCATCTCTTGGCGTATCTCGGCCAGGGGAGGCCATGATCTTCGTCATCCTTGGCCCCGTGGGCCCTTACTTCGCCACAGGCTCCTTTAATCCAGTGTCTTTGCTGGCAGACCCTTCATTTGTCAGAGCTTGGAAAGGAGGTGTTGGGGCATATAAGATGGGAGGGTGAGTTTTACAATCTTTCCTCTCTATAACCTGAAAGTCAATCAACTTAATGTAGCCGATATTATGTTTTTGTAAAGACCTGATATGACAAATGTCATCACCCATGTGGGTTGCATCAAACCTACGTATATTCGATGTAAATTGGTTTATAGACGAGCAGGCATCTGACATCAGCATGTTTTCATTTTGGCGGGAAAACGTTTTTTAACTGGGAAACTGATCGAACCTGCGCTTTTTGTTCATTTGGTTGCTACGGTTATATCGGTATCACACCAGCATGTTTTGGCTGAGACCTCCACGCGTCCTCAAATGCACAAAATAAATGCCTGTCTTCATCTTTAAAACATATCTTTGAAAGTGAAGACTATAATCCCACATGTATACAGGGATATCAGATTCCAACCGTGTTTTTACATCTGCGCATGCGTGCAGCAGAGCCGCAACTTCTGAAGAGTTGGCATGAACATTGCAGTGTCTCGGTTCAGTGCTGCACATAAAGAGAGTCCATCAGGACCGGAGCGAGGGGGCGGAGCCCTCCCCGCACTACGCCGTTCAGGTGGCTCCGTGCTCGGCAGCAGCGGCTTGATTGCCTTGATTAGATGAGTGAGGTAGCTGGTTTGACCTGTTTGAAATGTGTGACTCGGGCGTGTTTCATCAGATTAATGACTGTGAAGAGACTTAAGGTCAGACGAGGGCAAAAAGAATACAGTCAACTCCATAAGAATTAACTCTAAAACGTATCACACAGTAAAGAGTGAACAATCCAAACTCGTCAGTAACAGTCATTCCACGGTGTATCCCTGTAGTCTTTGCTGTGCACATCTCTTTCCACAGAGCCTGTCATCACAGGCCTGATTCCCACCTCCACAGCCCTATGCTGTGATTACGTAATACCACAGAACTCCCACTCTTCTCACCAAGCCAACACAATCAGCTCCCCTCCCATCAAATGCAATTCAGCTGTCAAACCTGATTGAGTGCCAGTGGTCATACAACTGAACTTTTATTTATTATAATTTCTCTCTCTCTTTCTCTCTCTCTCACCCCCCATCTGTGTTACTCTCTCTCTCACTCTCTTTTTGAAAGTTTTACATCCCATTTCTCATTTCTAAAGTTTCTCTTTGGTTATTTTTTTGTTTGGCATATCAAAACATTTTTTACTGTGAAACCAGACTCTGAAATGTACTTTGCATAGAGTTTTAAAAAGATTTAATTTGCAACTTTTTAATCTGAAATTAATGGTTTATGTCCTTAAAGGTGCAGTGTGTAAGATTTTGGTCAATTTTGTCACTTTTAAAAATATCACAAAACAATTACATACAGACATTTTCATGAACTTCTAATCATGTAAATGTTTTACTTTTTCCATTACCCTTAAATGAGCCCATTCATGTATATGTACATCGGGGGGGTCCCCTCTATGGGGGCCGCCATGTTTTTTTCAGTAATAATAGTGGAAGTACTAAACATCTTTTGAATTTTAACGACAACTAAAGTCTACCATAGGTTCTCCTGCATGTTAAGCAGGGTGAGGGCGAGGTGATGGATACAACATGCAACTTCACCTCAGCCTAGAGGCCACCAAGTCTTACACACTGCACCTTTAATGTATTAATATATACCATTGTACATCTTAGATACATTTAGCTTGGTCTTTGTTATTTAAACTTGTATTGAATTTTGCTGTCACAGCGACTACAGCACTGTTCTCTCACCTGGAATTATTTTGTCGTTCATTCTGGTCAGTATTTTCATTCCTCTGGGGGCCAACGTGTAGGAAGCACAGTGCAAACTTGCCCAACAGACACTGCATGTGGAGCGGACAAACCTGAATCCCTCAGTCATTGTCCTTAGACAAAGGTACTCTCATGCACAAACTCTGCAAATGCAAACAGTTCATTAAATGTCCAACCAGAGAGGGAAACACTTTCATCAAGCCTTTCACACTGTTTACCTGGCTCCACTGGGAGAATCTTATCACATTATGGACCACCTGATTCCTGCAAACAGGCAGGCTGAGGAGGATTTACAGGCTCGCGACACAGAAACTGTGATATCATACATCAGCTTCTGTGAGGGGGAAACATATACCAACACGAACCAGGCTGAGTTACCATCACGACAAACCCTGTTTTTAAATTCCAGTTTATCCTGTTGAGACCTGGGTATTGACTGACTTGTGTTTTGAGGTCGGAACCAGCACCTGTGATAAAACAGCAGATGGTAATTTTCCACCTGGAATTTGAAATTTGGAAACCAATCTGAGCTGAAAGGCGTGTGAGCGCAGTTCAGAAACACATCTTGTATTTGTGTCGCTTCATCTCTGGGATGGGTAACAAGTTTGTTCTCTCCGAGCGGACAACCGCCAGTGCAGACGGATGAAGCACATAAGGAACAAAAAAACCCAACTTTTCACGTAGTGACAAGTGCCATGTCGGTCTCCTTTCTTGCTCTCTGGAAGAAAATGTGTTGCGTTGATAGCCCATTCTTCAATTGTGTAGCTGGTTGTGTCCTCTCGTCGCCCTGCTGCTTTGCATACGCTTCTGCATGTTTGGTAATAGTCCTGCTTGAGGTTATACTCCTTAAACACAGCAATTCTTTTTGCAGATTAGTCCGGGGACATTCCTCTTAAACTACAAAGAAATAATTATTCTCCCACTTCACCTGAAACGCTCGACATCAACCTTTCTTTTGGCTTTTCAAAGAGACGCCTTGATTAAACAGTGTTCAACAATCCACAGCATGCCAAATATTTGTTTTTTCTGGCTTGGTTTCATGAGTCTATGCTGCGTTCCAGGTTTAGCTCAGAAAGATCCGTGCGGAAACTGGATATTTCTTTCCAAGTCCCAACAGCAGACTGGGCCTTGAAACGGTCCAAATTTCACTATAAATTGATATGAAGTGATGGGCCCCATGAAATGGTCTGGAGGGCCGCGCCTGGCCCGTTGGGCGGGAGCTTGAGACCTCTGGACAAAGGAAACACAAGTGTCTCGGAGAGAGATCTACTGAGTGCATTATTTCTTTTAACGTTGTACTTTGGTCCATGTTGCAGCTGCTTACATGGAGGAGACAAATGCACCACATATTGGTGCCTGGTTGCAGCGGTACATTTCAGTTAGGTGCTGCCTTTTCCACTTTGATCATGGACAACCTCTATGAAATAGCAGAAGCTTGATAAAGAGTGTGACATCAAAGAGCATCATATGTCTTTAAATGAGGGACAGTTCTTGAGAAAATCAAGGCACGTACAACAAAAGTACCTCGTCGTTGATACATGTATTGATTTGTCTTCCCTTTGTATCAATCGCGTACCATGGTGTGGTTCATTCGAACTCCCTCTTGCATTTTCCTCCAGTAACTATGGACCGACAATTATGGTGCAGAATGAGGCTGTGATGCGGGGCTGTCAGCAGGTGCTGTGGCTGTACGGACAGGAGGAAGAGATCACTGAGGTCGGAACCATGAACCTCTTCATCTACTGGACCAATGAGAAAGGAGGTCAGACTTGCAACCTTTTCTTGTCAGAACGACTGAATCCATCTTGTGTTGAATCTCCGACGAACGTGTGTGTTTGCCTCTGCAGAAAAAGAGCTGCTGACGCCTCCTCTGGATGGTATTATTCTCCCAGGAGTGACCAGGCAGTCTCTGCTGGACCTCGCCAGGACCTGGGTAAGATGCACCCTTTCAAATGTCATTGTTCACAAGGGCTGTTGCTTTTTCCAAAGATCAACGTGACCAATTTGAAACCACACGCAATTCGTTTGAATGTATTTCGATTCTTCATTTCAAGATGTCACCGACACATCTTTCACCGTCTCACCTCATCTCGTCGCTCTGCTTTTAGGGGGAATTCAAAGTGACAGAGCGCACAATGTGTATGAAGGAGCTCCTCGGGGCTCTGGATGCTGGACAGATCCAGGAGATGTTCGGAGCAGGGACGGCATGCGTAGTTTGTCCCGTCGGCAGCCTCCTCTACAAGGGAAAGGTCAGGAATTCAATTCACCTACGTCACCGTTACTCATTGTGCAACTCGTCAAGCTCGCATGCAGACCCCCAAGAGTGTGCCCCTTTTAGGCGCATACGCACCCGAAAAATCAGGCGGTTTCGGTAGATGCTTATCTATTGCTGCCTTTGGAGCTGCCCAGCTGTTGCAGTTATAGCAACATAAGTTGCATCGTAGAGTTGTAACTTTTTTTGCCAAGAGACTTTAATGCAGATATATATTGATATAGTTAGTTACATGAACATATAGAGTTAATTGTTATGTATTAACATTGTTAGAATTGTCAAATTTTGTGCAAAACCTTGGACACATGGGATCTCCCTCTTTCTGTATTGAATCTGTGGCCGTCAATGTGGCAATCTTTACTTAGTCTGCACATCATGTCAAGACTCTTTACAAATTTCCAATATTTGTTTGTATTATCCGAAAAAACGTTGGCGGTAACAAATGATGTGCTTTGTCCTCAGTCCAAAAGGACCAACTATGTTTTACACCTTTTACACCACCAAACGAAGCAACTCGGAGCGCCATTTCAAAATGGTGCATCAAAAATTCAGTGAAAGTTTTCCACCTGGCAGCGAACTCAGAAAGAGAAAATCATCTGTGTGAGTGACTTGGTACATCGTCGTAAAAGTTTGTTTCAGTTAGTTATAAGTTCAATAATGACACACATTGTTTAGAAACAATTTATCCATGAGTCCATTCTTTTGCCACCTGAAATACAAAAGTTAAAAACACGGTTTATAGTATTTGGTGAAATCATTTAAAATCTACCTTGACAGCAAGGTTTTCTCCTCTGTTCCTTTTACATTACTTTGAGGAACCAGGGGCCGCATGTATAAAAGAGGGGGGAGCTGATGTTGTAGAACTTTGCATCCAAACAAAATTCGAAAAGTTAGTACGAGCAGAAATATTCACATGTATAAAATCGTAAATATACATTTCTGAGGACCTTTATGTAAATGTTTGATTCCTTTTTTTACTTAATGTTTTAAGTTGCAAGAGCATCTCCAAAGAAAACTCTGCGGACCCATTGCCGCTAGTTTAAGGCCACTGTCATCAGATCCTGTTGGAATGGACTGATTGCACGCGTACAATTATTTTTGATGTTCAACTTTTATTCTTTTGGTCCACTGTTTTCATTTCACGCATCAGACGGATGTGTACGACTCAGCAGCTCGACTCTGTGTATCACTGTTCAGAGGGATGAATGTCACCGGAGGGAATTTATTTTCATTGTTTCTATTTTTCTCAATAGTTGAGAGGTCACACAAACTATCAGGGCTTCAGCCGGAGAGTAAGGGCCCATTTGTTGTTTTATGTATTCAGATGAAATAAAAGTTTCCTGTGTCTTCTATGATGTTGATTATAGGTTTAAGTTATATATATTTTTTTTACAGCGACATGGTTTTTAATATTATTTTGAATCATTTGGGTGCATGTCAAAAAAGCGCTGTCAGCAGGCAGCAAAAAGTTTGCGGTGGGTATGCAAAGGTTTTTGTAGAGGTACAACTGTTTCCCATTAAAGTACTTTTTTATACATCAGGAACTTGACATGGAAATGTTCATATGGACACTTTGTCATAAGGACTCAAATGTAAACATTCTTTTCTCTTTATTTCAGACGTACCAGATCCCAACCATGCAGAACGGTCCAGATCTGGCAAAGAGGTTCTACAAAGAACTTACTGATATTCAGGTATGTCCATTGATGCAAATCCTCCACGCTCTGCTTTCACTCTTGTAGTGGAATATTTATTTGCCTTTAACCCAGTAACCTTTGACAGTACCGTACTTGAATGTGTTAGTTCAGATTTTACTCTTACTACAGGCAGCAGCTTCTGTAGAACCAAATATGATTTCCAGACATTATAATGTGTCCTCAATGAACTCTAAACTGCTCTTTATTAAGAGAAAATGGAGGTGATTTTTTACAACATAATTTCTTCAAAATTCTAGCCTTTAGTCTATCTTAATATAAGCAGTAGATTATAGTTTTTTTGCTTAGTTTTAATTCTTTTAATAACATGATGAGAATATGCCCGTTACAGTTGTGTAGGAGAAATAATTAGCAAGAAAATAAAACGATAGAAATTTGATTTGATTAAATGACTGAAACAAGGGTTTGACTGTCACGAACATTCCTCATTATTGGCAATTGATTGGTATTTTATCGTCAGATTGTTTAATTTCCGATAACCTTTTATTACAGTTCATTCGTTAATTTTGTACAAAATCTAAGGGCACACACAAAAAACTTGTGGAAACATTTCCTGATTTTTTAAAATGTCTTTCTGTTTCTCTTGCTTTCCATCTGTTGTTCCTTCGACACATCCAGTACGGACGCACTGCAAGCGAGTGGGCTCCACTCGTGGTTTAAAAGACCATTTTCGCAAATGTTTCCAAAATTCCAGTTTGGACAACCAGCCCCCTCCTTCTCTCAACCCACTGTTGTACTCTAGCTGCTTCTTCACTTTTCCAAAATTCCAGTTTGGACAACCAGTTCCTAGCCCCCCCCCCCTCTTTTTTTCAACTCACCATTACACTCTTGCTGCTTCTTCACCCAACCCGAGGGGGCTTCATGTCCTCTCAGTTCTCCGCAGACTCTCATTGGAAGACGGTCGGTGGTTTGAATGTAACGGTTTGCTTTTGGGAAGCAACGTTAACAACTATACGCAGTGTTTCTGACTTAACCTTCACCCTGAAAAACACAGAGCTGATGCAGGTAGAGGAGAGAATCAGATGACAAGAACAAAAGCAATCAATAATTGATAGATGAGATGTGCCTGGTGGAGACGTCTGTAACATTCTTATGAGAATATGTCTCACACCACATATCTACTTCTGTTTAATTGTTCATAGTGAAGAGCACAAATGTTCATTGTCATTATCAGTATTTAACTGTGGTCTAAATTCTATGATGGAGTATGATGGTTATACAATAAATATGTTGGAATATGTCATGTATAGAGAAACAGTTTCAATATTACCTGGATTAGAAAATAGACCTTATAAATGATTAGGAGAGTAGTCATAACAATGGTAAAAGTACATATAACGAGAATCGATTCAGAGTTTCATGTGGGATTATGCTGGAATAGTACTAGAACACATTTGTTATTGAATTTCCTTTTTTTTTTTTTACTTTGGATACCATGAGAATAAACTTGTAATTTACTCAGAAACTTAGAGAGAAGGATGTTACAAGAGTGAAGTCCTCTGTCACTTCTTAAATGTAAACCAATCTGGTCGTTGAAAGAACATAACTTAAAAAATAATAATAATAATTCTACAGATGAAACCAACAATAATTTTAAAGCTGACCCATTTTAATCTTTTTGATTTTGTCCTAATTTGCGCCTCTCTTTCCAGAGTAAACTGTATATGTTTTTTTTACAGTTGACCCTTGACTCTGAATTTGTGGTGCTGATATGACAAAAAAGTAAAACTTTGGAACCTAATCATACTTTTTTTAAGATGCTCCACATTCCTGATTTGAACAGATAACCAGTTAATCGTCTGTCGTCCTCCCTCCGTAGCAACATGTATTCGCAAACGCTCTCTGTATGTACACATGTAAAAAACCCATCACGGAAAACAAACCAGGCACAAACTGAAGTATTTCAGAAGGAGCAGTTGAACTATTTGTCGCAATAAAGCAGCAGCAGTGTATTTGTTGTATAGGACGTAATATTAGACAGGGTTTTAGTGAGTACTGTTACTTAATACATGGGAAACACATCCGAAAACCTCTTCCAAGAATAACCTGTTCTGTTTGTAAACAATCCGACGAGGCTTCCTCCTGTAAACACTTATGGCTGTTACGTGTGGTAGGTGAGCTGTCAATATGTACGCACATTGGAACGTGTGTTTTGTTGCTGCCGTGCACATAACGATGGGACTAGAGTAAATAGTCGCTCGGGGCGCCATATCACTTTGATACCAGAGTTTGCACTGACCTTGGATGGAGAGGGGTATGTAATCTGAGCATGACTCAACTGTACGAAGCGGAAACACGGGTGGCTTTTTAACTGTTTTTTTTTGTTGTTGTTGTTGTTGTTGCTTTCGTTTGAATGGTGAGCGCGGCGGCTGCACACGGATGAGAAGGCGAGGTCAAAGCTAATACAGCGCACAAACACGGGCCGAACGCTGTACAGGATAAGGACTGTGACGGCGGCAGTCACTCCTGCACTAGTCACTATGTCGTCACCATTGAAACAATGTATAATCACAAATAGATCGTTGTCGTTCTAGAGGCTTTTTAAATTATTTACGTTTTCTCGGTGTTGATGTGAAATTAGCTCGTCCAAAGTACTTGTTGGCTGTGTCATCTGCTTCCGTTGTGTTCTCCGCCCCATGTCCTGTCCTCCGCAGTGTTCCCCTGTTGAATGTATTTTTATTTTTACTCCCACCTGTCTGTTCCTCTCATCGAAGTGCCTGACCTTGGTCCGTTTTGCCTGTTGCTTTCAGCTGCCGTTAGGGGTTTTAGCTGGATCCTTTTACATTTAGTCTTTTCCCTTTTATAAACACTATGTTATTCAGCTTTTATGTTTTTTAAATAAAGCTGATCTGAGATGAGTCCAGTCTTGTTCTTCTTCGGTGGGCATGCTGTGGACACGCAAACCTTACATTGAAACCGCCGATAATGGATGATCAGACTCGCTTTTCTTGTAAATGTTTTATTTTTTTCAACACAAAACAGATATTTCAAGACATCTTGAAATTTGGAATGATTCAAGCAATGACGGGTCAGTGTCAGTCTTGAGTTTACAGCTTTACTTGTCATTGGTTCGCTACTTTAAGGTAAGATTTCAGTGAATGGGATGTGATGTTTGAAACTGAACGTGAAATAAATCATGCTGATGTTTCACGACTCATAGAATAAGACCAAGTCGGCATCAGAGGCAGATCATCTCTACGGGCACCATTAAGTTGCACTGCTATGTTTTTACAGAATCTCAGAATGGACAAACGTTTGATTGGCTGCAGCTGAATAGCCTTCCCCTAAACCTTTTCTTCCATGCATAAGCAAACTGTGTGTTAAGTTTATCCATTCTATGCTCCTGTCAAAAATGTCAGTTCCAGATTGCAGTCTCCACAGAGAGGACCTTGGTAGTGAAAGCAGGATTTTGTACATTTAGGTGATTACACTCATGAAAACACAAGTATAATTATTCCATTTCCTCCAGATCACACCTTTCACCTTGAACTTGTACTTATGTTGATTTAAGCGGGTGAATTGAGTTTGTTTGTTGATACATTTTGCTTTTTTCCCAAACCTTTTTTTCTGTCTTTCAATGGTGTAAATTTGCCAAATGGAAGTTTCTGTTACTTAAATTACGACTTAACGACTCTTTCCTTTTTTTCTTTTTCAGATACACTTTTCATTTTCTAAGACTAGTACTTCACTACTGACAATATTTAAAGAAACAACACAAATTGTGTCACACCCCGTTAAGAATGTGTGTTCTTTATGAAAGTTCTTTGTGGATCTTCGTCACTGTGAGAAATGTTCCTTCAGGCAACGGACGATTGTCTCTGTCGGGTTTTATGGTGGAAAACTCTTGTTTACTGGTTGATCCTCCTGCCCAGGATTACATGTTGATTTGTCAGAACAGGTTCAGGCAGTTGCTCGTTGGAAAAACCAGTGAAACTCCTTCTTCAAACTCCCCACTGAGAATTTTAATCAGCTTGTGGACAGATTGCTTTAATTCTATCCAATATTTCTAAGCAGCTTGATGTCAGACACGTTTATGTCATTTCACATCCCTTCATTAAATTCACATGAAGTTTCCAACAAACAATTCACATTTTCATTCCATATATTTGAAAAATGAAGTTGCAGATTGACTTTGGAAAAAAATGCAGATTTCATAAAGACTATTCAAGTTACTCAATGATTAAACATCGGATTTTATTGTCAAATTTATTTTTTGATGCATTTAATGTACTGTAGAGAACACGCCATGTTTTCATTATCTATCAATAAGATATTACTGCTAAGAAATTTAAGTACAACCCTTCTGCTGAGGGCCAAGAGTCCTGATTAAATCAATCAACCTTCTTCACCAAAGCACACACACACACACTTTTAAAATTTCCCCAGCAAATCAGGAAAAATGTGAAATTTTACTGTTAGAGAAAGTCATTTGAATCATTTTTAAGACCCCTGCATTTGACATATTTAGTTGAAAATTGAATTTGTTCCTCCTGGCCTATATCTCATTTCTCACCACACAGGCAGGTTTCATGAAAATCTGTTCCAAAGTCCTGTGCTCCTCTGGAAAACAAATCAAAAACCGACAAGGTAGGGCAGACGTAAAAAAAAAGTTGCGGGAAATCTTTGGCCTTTGATAGAGAATCGCAACTTAGCTCCATAATATTCTCACTTCCTTCATTATGCTTATATGAATGTAAATAGATGACAGGGCAGTGTTCAGATGAGTTGTCGCCCATGAAGAACACAGTAGGAAAGTGTTTGGATCAGTTCAAAACAACCCACAACTGAGTAGAGCAGCTGATGCACATATCCCATGGTGTTTCCACGTTTCCAGAGCTTTGATGCAAAAAGACCGAGTAGATAAAACGGTGGTGCTGCAACTTGGGTCAAATGAACAAACAAAACAGACTATTTAGAAAAAGACGAAGGTTAACATTTTTTGTCAGGGTTCGCTTGCTATATTTGACTTAAAAGTCTTAAGATACATTGTTACATACATTCCAGATCAGCATCCGCCTAGTTTACAATTTCTGTCACACTGATTTTCCGGACACTGAACATTTTGAACACATTTTACCGGGCTGATGGTCCAGGCAAGGAAACCCACACCTTGGACTTTGGCGTTCTCTTGATCAGCTCCTCCAGAAATAGGTTTTCTGACGGCAGCTTTGAGATGGAACCAAAAAGTGTCTCGTCTTTAACTTCTGGAGAAAAAAAACAAAAAACAAGTAGCCTAACTGTAAAGATTGCTGGAGCAGCGGCGAAAACGCAGGTCACTCCTTGTTTGTGGGGGGGGCACTCTCGAAGAGCGCTGCGGCGCTCTGGTCCGGCGGGTTGTACAGAAATGCCACCACTTCCCCACCGCCATTACTGCCTCTCTGGAAGTGGATTTCCAACTGGTCGGACAGGTACTCCTGCTCCACGGGAGGGATTCCCGTCAGGAGCACGGTGCGAGGGCATACCGTCACCTTGGTCTGGAAGGGGAAGGGAAAAAAAAACAGGAAAGAAATCGGGTGACTTTGACTGTATTGGGCGCTGAAGTGGTTTGTCCTGCCTCGCACTCCTCGATTCTCACCTGCAGGTTTGTGATGTTGCCGTTGACAAACGGCGTCACTCTCACTGTGTGCTGCTTCTGCTGCAGACTGACGCTGTGGAACTGTTTCTCTATCAGACCTTTGGCAACTGGACACAGAAACAGTTTGGCGAATGGTTTAAAAGAGTGGGATGAACGGTAGCAAATGCAGCTCTTGATATCCGGTCAAGTAGTGTTGCCCTGAATAAGCCAATATATTGGGCGAAAAACAATGGGGTAACTTGGACTGCAGTTCCACATGGGGGACACTAGAGGCCTCAACTGGCAACAGGCTAAAAGAAAGATGCCAATCATCACTTCAATATAAGATGAGTAAATACATCAACTGAATATCAAGACATGAGTTTTCATTTTGTGGGTGATCTGTATCTGTTTATCGTGTGTCGTTTATTCAAACAATCACTGGTAAAAGTGTTGGTGTTTGTAATATTTGAGGGTGCAGTGTGTGAGTTTTGGTGACATCTAGAGGTGGTGTTGCATGTTGTATCCATCACCTCACCTTTCTGAGCATGGAGGAGAACCTATGGTTGGACTTCAGTTGTCATTAAAACTCAAAAAATCTTCAGTTCGTCCAGTTTTACGAATGTAAAAACATTGCGGTCCCCGTAGAGAGGACCCCCCCTCCTCCTAGTGTAAATACACATGAATGGGCTCATTTAAGGGTTATTGGGAAAATAAAACATTCATGTGATTATAAATTCTTGAAAATGTCACTACGTAATAGTTTTGTAATCATTTTTTCAAGAAGTTACAAAAATCACCCAAATCTCACACGCTGCACCTTTAAAACTCTGCCGAAAGGATTTTCAGTTATATTGTGAATATAATCACTTATAAATATTACCCTCAATAGAGACTATTTGCTGAATATGTTGCACAATTGTGTATTGGTTAAACAGACTGGCCACAAATTGGTGCTTGGCATTTAAGAACAAGCACATTGAAGATGTCGACGGTATCAGAACATCTGTCCTCTCAGCGGGGGACAGAAACTGACACTGGTGCCACGTTCACCTGGTCCAGTCTCCTGTCTTGTGATCAGGAGCCTGGCAGTTTGTAAAGAATCTGACACCGACACTATCTGTCATGAGAGGAAAATCCCAAGCATGTTGCCGAGCTGCTAATCATGTTTCGAGTTCACACCGAGCAACCGTTGACTGCTGACTGACGCGTGTTGGCTCTGATGTGAAGTTCTCGCCTGACAGCTTCATAAATGTTGTGCAAGTGCAAGTAGAGATTTCAAACTTGCCCTAAGTCTCAGAAATGAATACCCCCGCTCTTCCTCTCCACCGCCGCTCTTCCTCACTCACAATATTTTCTTTTAAGGCGCAGTGTGTACGATTTCAGTCATTTTTGTCACTTCTAGAAAATATTACAAAACAATGACATACTCACATTCGACTAAATTTATAATCGCCTTCTTGCAGCCCTGGTTTTTGGGAGTTCTTGCGGCTTGTTCTTGACACATCATCTGGGCGGAACTTTGCTCTTGTGTCCCACAGCTGTTGTGTGAGTGGTCAGAAAAGTGTTCTTGTTCTTGTGGAGTATGTTACGTCCTGGCCAGAAAGAACTTTGTTCTCGTTCTTGCAGCCCAGGGAGCAAGAGCAAAGTTCTCTGCTCTGGAATTCAGGAGCATGTGTTGAGCTGAAACATCTCTTGAGTTTTAACGACAACCGAGGTCTACCATGAGCTCGTGTGGTAGTCCTCGAAACAAGGGGAGAAGAAAAGGCGTATCCTGCCTGCTCGGAAGGGTGAGGCTGAGCTGATGGATACAACAATCTCACACCCTGCACCTTTAACTCACTCGATAATCGACCTCCCTTTTCACAGAATGGTTTGCGCGAGGAGTCACGTGTTGTGTGTTTCATGAGAAGTGGACTGAGACTCAGATCTGAGTTCAAAATGCTCATGAGGACCACGAGTGTTTTTGTTTTGAAAGTGAAGCGCCTGTGTGGACGTAGCCTCAGTCTCTCACCGCTGTTCTCCTGGAAGGTGATGATCACGGTCCTAGAGTCTTGCAGGAACTCGCAGCCCTCCACCTCTCCGCCCCCGTGCCTTCTCTTGTGGAAGTGGAGCTCCAGCTTGTTCAGCAGGAGCTCGGTGTCCATGGATGGCAGGTTGGAGATCAACACACGATGCGGACACACCTCTGCGTGGACCTGCGGGATGGAAGACCAGCACGGATGAGGACGGCCGCGCCCCCGACACCTCAGGCTCATTCAGTGTGTTTTCAGTTGCACTTTGGTCACCTCCACCAGCTTGGGCAGCATCAGCTGAACCGGCCGAGCCTCCACGGTGATGTGACACTCGTCTCCCAGCTTCACCTGGTGCTGCTTCATCTTCAGGATCCTCTGGGCAACTGAAACACGGAGGCACCTTCACTGAATGTCGGTTTTTTGGTAAACCCTCTGAAAACCAGCCGCAGCCTCAACTATCCCGAGTCGCAACAACCTCATCCTGCCATTTTGGGACCACCTGCTGGAGATAGATCCTTCGCATCGTTCTTTATTTGAACAGTGCAGTGTGGATGATTTTGGCCATTTTTTGTCATTGCTAAACGTATTACAAAATAATAATTACATACTGACATTTTTTTTTTAATGACAACTGAAGTCTAACATAGATTCTCCTGCATGCTCAGAAGAATGAAGGTGAGGTGATGGATACAACATGCAACTTCTCCTCTAGAGTTCACCAAATCTTACACACTGCACCTTTAATTGCAAAGTGTGCAGGATTGAAGGTGACCATCAGCAGAACTCGAGCATGACGCATGTGGGCCATATACATCATTTTTGATTTGATTTGATGATCTCCACAATTGTTTTCGTTGTTATTGTTGATCCAGCACAACTGTGCTGCCCCCCTGTGGTTCAACTTGACAACTCTAAATATGTGAATAAAACTTGAATAAAGATCTCTAATGCAGCATTAAATTACCCGCTACAGATATTTCTGTTGTCATAAAAAAAAAAGTGTTCATTGTATCCTAATATTTGATACTTAAATACTTAAGCCCTTAATGAGTGATGTGTGGTTAGTGGCAGATTGGTCGGATGCCATTTGATCTTATTTTAGATTGTCTTGTATTCCATTTATGTTCACTTGTTGTTATTTAGTTCTTGATGTGGTTGCTGCTGGCTGCACTACTATTTGCCCCCCGGGCATAATGATAATAAAGCTCAACTTAACTTAACTTAACTTAACTTAACTTAACTTAACTTAAAAAAAATACATTTTTCACCTCAACTTCTACTGCTATTACTTGTAGAAGTTTGGCTGAAATCTCAATGTAGCATCTAGTTCTTGACTGATTCAATATTTTATAGTTCAGGTTCAAGGTTTTGCTGGTTTGGCTACAGAAGTATAAAATTGTTTAAATCCTACCTTTAAAGCATTATTTTAGTATTTTTCCTGTATTTTTCTCCTCGTGACCCTTCTTTAAATGAAACTATCCTCCCTTAAAGGTGCAAGTGTGTGTGATTTGCTGACATCTGGAGGTGAGTTTACATGTTGCCTCCATCACCTCACCCTCACCCTTCTGAGCATGCAGGAGAACCTGTAGAGAGGATCCCCTTCCCGTGTATACATATATAAATATACATTAATAAGCCCATACAAGGGTAATGGTAAAAAAAAAAAATAAAGCATTCAGGTGATTGTAAATGATTGAAAATGTCAGTATGTAATTGTTTTCAATATTTTCAGAATTGACAAAAATGAGAGAAATCGTACACACGGCACCTTTAAATAAAACGAGCAGGTGTATTCGTTGATGCGGTGTCGGCAGGCTGACTCACCTTCTTCCTCCTCAAACGTGATCAGCGCCGTACCTCCCTCCATGGGATAAATGATACGGGACGTCATTTCAAATGCTTGGCACTGGGCTGGGTCCCGAGTCTCACCTGCGAAAACAACTGTTTTCTCCGGCACAACAACGAGCACCTGAAAGCAACAGGCACAGGGTCACTAGAACCTGCCATGTGTTGGACTGCAGAGGACACTGCGTCCTGAAAGATGGCCATACGTCTGTTTGCTGTCTCAGGTGTTTGATGTTTGCATCCTCCTCCTTCAGGGCGGCCTCCACTTCCTGGATGGACTTAAGGAGCTCAAACTCTTCCCGACTCAGCAAGTTCAGCTTCGTCTGGAAGACCAAAGTTCAGATGGAGGAAAACCATTTTAGATTCGATTTTTTTTTTCCGGTGCTCGTCGCTTTTTACGTCCGACTCATTTTCTCCTCGACAGAAATGAAAGTGTTTCTGTCAAGCAGAGCACATCCTGAGAGCAGGGGTTTCGTACCATCTCACTGTCTATCTGCTCTCGGTAGGCCCGCTGCTGCTCGTCCAGACTCTGGGCCAGTTTGTTGGAGCTCTGCCTGATCTTCTGAGTCGTCTCCCGGCTGTTCTTGATGAGGCTGTCCATATCGAGCTGCTCCTCCATCACCTGATTGTACTTTTTCTGTCATTATAGAGAGTGAAACAGCAATTGCAAACAACCACTATTTTTATTTTTTGATTTGCCACGGAGTGGGAGTAAACTACCGAACCATGCCTTCTGTTACATGCATGGAAGGGAAGGGTGACACTGTACTTTAAAGGTGCAGTGTGTACGATTATGGTCATTTTTTGGTCATTTCTATTTGTGTAAAAAAAATGCGACAAAACGATGATGACATTTTCATAGAGTATTTTTTTTTCCCATCACCCTTAAATGAGCTCATGAATTTATATTTACATGAGGAGCGGGTCCTCTCTATGGTGGCCGCCATGTTTTTACAGAAGCCCAGAGTGGACATACTGGACATCTTTTGACTTTTAATGACAACTGAGGTTTACCATAGGTTCTCCTGCATGCTTGGAGAGGGTAAGGGTGAGGTAAGGGATGCAACACGCAACTTCACCACTAGATTTCACGAAATCTTACACACTGCACCTTTAAACTAAATAATTACATTTTCTATCATGTCAAAAAAAATCCACCATTAATATTGTTGTAAAGGTTTACATTAATGGCACACCAGGTGTGTTTTATTCCAACAGATGGTTCCAAATAAACGGACATCCAAGAAACTACAATGTACCACTGTCATATCAAGTGTATTGTCTGGAATGTAGTGACATCTAGTGGGGAAACTTGAATGTTGCAGATGAATATCCGTCACCACACCATTTGCTTCCGAGCATCTAAGAGAACCTGTGGCTGCTTTTGTCCACTCTGAGCTACTGTAAAAACATGCCGGTGCAACATGGCCACCTCCTGGGAGGGGACCTGTGGTAAAATAAAGAGCTCATTAAAGGGAAACAACACTCAGGTGACTGATAATTTCACTTAGATCTTAAAGACTAGACCTTTAAAGGTGCAGTGTGAGAGACTTTGGTCATTTTTGTCACTTCTAAAAAATATTTCAAAAAACAATTCCGTACTGAAATATTTATGAATTTATAATCACCAATTTTCCCATTACCCTTAAATGAGCCCATGGGTCCTCTCTATGGTGGCCGCCATGTTTTGACAGTAGCCCAGAGTGGACATACTGAACCTCTTCTGACGTGAATGACAAATGAAGTCTACCATAGGTTCTCCTGTATGCGCAGAAGGGTGAGGGTGAGGTGATGGACACAACATGCAGCGTCACCTCGAGAGGTCACCAGATATTACACGCTGCACCTTTAAGGAAGGAGTGAATATAAACCTGGCACTGGGTGATGAGGGCCTGGATGTCCGCCAGTGTTTCCTTGGATTGCTGTGGGGTCTCCATGACCAGAGAGAATTCCTATGGAAACAAGGCAAACAAAAATGTCTTCCACCTAAAAACCTACAAAAAAACTTGGATGGAAACAGACCAGATCTACATGAGCATCACGGACAAAAGTGAAAGTAACATTTCACACCCAAAAAAAGCAGAAAATGTGCTGAAACGTTGCTGAATATTTACAGAGTGATACTCTCAGTCAGATGTACACGATTCTCAACAACATCATTTATCACGTGGATAAAGAAAATGACCTCACCTCTTCTGAAGACATGACGTCAACGTTTTATCTGCAATGAACCTTCCTCGCAATTATCAGCCTACACATCACGAGGACATGACAAGAATATATCGAAAAGGAGTATCAGAAAACATGAGTGTACAGAAACCGCGTATAGGCCCTGATTCTGACAGACAAGAAAAAGCTCTCGTAGGTTTGTGAAAGTGAGCTGCCACAAATATAAGAGTATAAATCAGTCAATATTTGTCTCTCGCGTCCGCTTTATCATCTCTGAAGATTGACTGGATTAAAATGTGGATTCCGTTTGTCTTTTTCAACGTGTTTGTCGTCAACTTACCTCCTGTCGATGAGTGGCCAGCCAGTCACGGCTCCGAATAATTTCACTTTCTTTTTCTCTTCAACACTCGAACGTTTCACTGTTCGCCATTAGAGGGCGGTAAAAAAAACATGGGTGATGCTGCGTTCATGTACATTCATAATGTTGGTTCTTATTTTTTGGTTACAGTTGTACGTGTCATGTGATTCTCTATTCATGGAGACACGGAGATACCTATCGATGCAGCTGACTCCAACTCTGGAGAAACATTATTATAGAAATGCAACACACCACTCAACGTTTACTGTCAAAATACACAAACTGGAAAATTATTATTATTATTATTATTATTATTAGTAGTAGTAGTAGTAGTAGTAGTAGTAGTAGTAGTAGTAGTAGTAGAAGTATTATTATTATTATTATTATTATTATTATTATTATTATTATGGGTGCCTTTACCATATCACTGATATGAACATGTGCATATCTCTAAATGCTGAAAGAGTAAATACAGTCCACATTAGAGTATTACTTTATTCGATCTGCTAGTTTGC
>JAFBJT010110188.1:22060-44242 GCA_016785325.1 Chascanopsetta lugubris | reverse complement strand
GGGGTGGTTGGTGGTGGTGGGGGAGTGGGGGCGGGGGCGGGGGGGGCATACCAAAAATAATTATTCTGCTGCTAATACTGCCTGCAATCCCTTAAAGCCACACACACACACACACACACGCACACATGCACGCACGCACGCACGCACACGCACACAGGGCCGGGTACAGTTCAATGGTATTCACTGTCTTCTGTCACGCTTGGCATCACCTCTTCTTTGCGACTCTTTTCCCGGCGCTGCACAATCACAGCCGCGGGACGGAGAAGCCATGAGATAAGCGCAGCGTTTCTACGAGCTCCTACATTTTTGTGGTGATGGTTCAACACCGGGTGAAATATTAATATTCATAAGAGGGACTGGTTTGCTCAGGCTCAGGCAAGGCCAGGGTGCAGTGCACACCCCACTGTATATACAAGTATGTATGTGGGGTCTAATATTTGGAGACTAGAAAAAAGCATTTATATATATTTTTTATTATTAAGGGCAAAGCAAGTGCATAAAGTCACATATAGGCTGGAATGTAAGGGCAACGTGATTTATCTTTAAAGTGCATTTTCAAAACACTATAGGGGAGAGTTCATGTTTTAACGAGGCATTTTTGCCCCCAAAGCCACAGCTCTCCACTGGATCACATTATATCATAAATGTGAGGCGGTCTCTTTTAAACTCCAATTCTCTCTTATGCGCAGTTATTCTGTCAAAAAAAGTTCTCCCATCCTCTTCAACTTCAACAGCTCAGGATAAAGGTTTGGATCCCGGGCTAAATCCACAGTCCTTGTCCTTTGACGAATACATTCAAAAGATCAGCTGTGTTTACTCATCAGTGGCCACTTTCCGGTCCAGATGTTAAAAAATCTGCGAAAAGAAAATTCCACTGCAGTGATGCAAATGTATGGAGTTAGGTCCATGATAAAAGATAAAATACAGATAGTGGTTCCACATCTTAATTGTGGTGCCACTTATTGCAACCTCAAACCTTCAAGAGGGCGAAAAGGAAAGTTGACATCTGATTTAATCACAATTAATCTGTGATTAAATCATTGCCAACTAGCCAGATGTTATCAGAGACAAACAGCAGTATGATGACATGGAGTCAAATTAATGTTATTTATGACACTACAGCGCAGCGGAGGCCTTGGTCTTGATGAGACCGTGACCTTAGCAACGAGCCTCGACCGACCACCACCCGTTGCGATCTGATGACCTGGGCAGAAGCACCTTTTAGGTCCAATTCCATTTGTCGATATCATTCTGTCTATATAACAATTATATAGACATGAACCTCTCAACATGTAAATAACAATTTGTGTCAGCTGAACTTTGGAATGTATTTTTTTTTTTATCACAGATCTAGATCCTTTCAGAAAGTAGTACAGAAGAAGTGTGATGATTATATTATGTAATAAGTAGTGTTAAGATGGATATATACCATGTATTTGTGGGTGTGTGTGTGTGTCGGGGGGGGGGGGGTTAGGGGCTGCAGGGGTTACACTGTGGCTGATAGGACAACACAGGTGCGGGTAGCTAATCCTAACAAGCAAGACATTTCTATCAGTCATGGGTGTGCATGTGTGTGTGCATGTGCACCTGCATGTATTGAGGAGGAATGGAGTGACATGACAAGGATCCACATTTCTAGACTCGTCCCTTCCATAGGTCAACAGCATGGGGCCATTATTAGAGTTTCGGCCAGTATCAGCCTTAGACAAAGAGGAAGCGGAATGGAAGTGATCGTACTTCACAATTATTACCATAAGCAGAAGCTGCAATATTCAGATATATTCACACAAAACAGCAACATGAAAAACATGGGGAAAAAGTATCAAACTCTTTGCAGATGATACAACATTATACCTTCATGGAGCCAGTTTCAAAACACTGAGAAGATGCCGGATGTTGAGGGGCACACATATGGGGGGGAGGGGGGGGGAGCACCCACATGTTGGAGATGGTGGGCGGGTCAACCACCTAAACTACCCACACTGCACATGCACACCCACACTCAATGCACAGCACCTCACCTGCGCATGTGGCTGAAGAGCCGAAAAGACGAGCACCACTTGGATACGAGGTTTGACTCATGATCGGAACGGAAATGTGTCGTGGTTGACGGAGAATCTGTCTCTGACGAGATATTGCAAGATATTTGGATGATATCACATCAAGTGACGGGGAGGATTGTCGCGGGCCAAATCAGTCAATATGTGCCTCAGCCTATTGCCTTTATATTTTGTACATTAGCTCATTTACATGGATGGAAGCACCGATGCTTAGCTATTGCCCATGTTTATCACACACACACACATACACACACACACACACACACACACACCTACAGCTGTTGTCCATTACAGTATTGCATCTATATTCCTATGTGTATTTACTGGTGCTGACCCGGTTATGTGTGCACCGCCAACATCTATCAGCCGGCTGTGGTTCGGTCATGGAGGTCCATCACATTTAGTCATTGTTCGATTATCGGTTATTTACCGATAGCAGGTTGTACATCAATGTTTTCAGAGCAGTCCCTCAGTCTCAGCTGTGAAATAATGATGGTGGAGTTTAGATGAGCAACATTTAAAAGGTGCAGTGTGTAAGATTTGGTGACCTCTAGAGGTGAAGTTGCATGTTGTATCCATCACCTCACCCTCACCCTTCTGAACATGCAGGAGAAGCTGTAGGTGTGGTTGACTTCAGTTGTCATTCAAACTCAAAGGATGTTTAGTACGTCTACTTTTACCACCCTCCTCATGCAAATATACATTGATGGGCTCATTTTAAGGTCATGGAAAATAAATAAAACATTTACGTGATTAGAATTCATGAAAATTGTTTTGTAAGTGACAAAAATGACCAAAATCTTACACACTGCTCCTTTAATTGCCCGGCATGGAAAATAATGATGAGGAAATATACTATAAGATTTATACTACTTATAGTCTGACTACCTTTAGCAGCTGGCTACTTGATGTGCATGTAAGCGTTGGAATCTAAGTTGTGCTAAAATGTCGAGTTACCTGACAACTACTACAGTGAGCTAGCTCAAAGAAGCTAACATTGTCAATAAAAAAGCAATCAGCTACATGAGGGGGGTCTTTAAAATGCAAGTCTGACCTTAAAGGTGCAGTGTGTAAGATTTGGTGACCTCTAGAGGTGAAGTAGCATTTTATATCCATAACGTCACCCTCACCTCATCATGCAGGATAACTCATGGTAGACTTCAGTTGTCATTAAAACTCAAAAGATGTTTAGGACGTCCATTTTTACAACTGTAATAACATGGCGGCCTCCATAGAGAGGACCCCCCTCATTTATAATATACATTAATGGGTTCATTTTAGGGAAATGAAAGAAAAAACAAAATGTACGTGATTATAAATTCATGAAAACACCAGTATGTAATCGTTTTGTAATCTTTTTTTAGAAGTGACGAAAATGACCAACATTTTACTCACTGCACCTTTAAAATCAGATTACAAACACCCATGCCTCTACTGCTGGACTGCACCTATAGAGTCACTTCAGCTGGTACCACAGAAGCATGGACCTCCACCACCTGAGAGCCCTCCAATGCTATTATGACTCTTCCACCAATTACACATATCAGAGGGAAATGGGGAAAACCCAACTCTGCTCAAATGTCTCTGAGTGAGTTGTACGGACGCATGATAGGCTCTGATATGTGTATATGTGTTGGTGTGGGGGCAGTTTAGTGGTGAGGACATTCAAACAATATTCAAACAATATTCAAACCGTCCATTGTGTAGTTGCTAGATGAGTATTATCATACGTACAAATATACATTCTTAAATAGGAGGCTAGATACGAACACAAAACACAATATGTACCAATAGTAAAGACTGTTTGCTTATACTGTGACAATGAGATATATGAGTTATTGGAACCTTATAAAAAGTAAACAAAATTTGCAAATGAAAAAACTGAAATCGTTCGTATTCCGTTCATAATGCAAACATGCACACATTGACTCACTCTTCCTTCTCTCCCTCTCTCTCTCTCTCTCACTCTCTGACACACACACACACACACGCACACACACACACACACACACACACACACACACACACAAAGAGTGAAGGTAATAAATAAAGAGAACTGGGGCTCTTTCATTCATCTGGATCCTCAACCTCAGCATCTTTGTCCTCAGTTTTTCTTCCGACCAGCGACCTGAAACACAGACAAGAGGAAACAAGACACATCTGTTAATAAAAGTCCTCCAACATCGCAGAAAAGAGCAAGCATCTGGTACAAACTGGGAATGAACAATTAATAGACTTTTTTTTTTCTGACTTCTTCCCAAAAAAGATTCTGATGTGCTCCCAGTTCACCTCGATTTCAACGCTGATTTCTGATGGTCGGACTCATGACTGGTGTCGTCTCATGACAACTTTTTCAGTTGACTTCGGCTCTTTCTTTTAAAAAGTCACTCCCACTTGTGTCTCAGACGTTTCAGCCAAGTCCAGGTAAATGATAAGTGAGTGTTTAAAGGTGCAGTGTGTACGATTTTTGGTCAATTTTTGTAACTTCTGTGACTGGGACTGTAGGTTTACAAAACAATTATATACTGATGATTTTACAAATGTATCACCTCAATGCATGACTTGCTTTTACATGACCCTTAAATGGGAGGGAGCCGCCATGTTTTTACAGTAGCCCAGAGTGGACATACTTAACATCTTTTGAGCTTTAATGACAACCGTGGTCTGCCACAAGTTCTCCTGCATGCTCAAACGGGAAGGGTGGGGCGATGGATACAACATGCAATGTCACAAATGGATGTCACCAAATCCTACACACTGCACCTTTACATTTAATTTACATTATGAAATGCATCAAAGGCTGTTGCTGCTTTCTTAAAACCAAAAAAACAAATCTTAGTAGATACAGACAAAATATGGAAGGTAGGATCGGTCAGTCGAAATATTGAGAGTGGCCAAGAGTCGGAAAGATGTGAATAGAAGAAAAGGAGGAGGAGGAGGAGGAGGGGAATTAAAAAATTGAGAAGTAAAGACTTGAGGAGAGAGAGAGAGAGAGAGAGAGAGAGAGAGAGAGAGAGAGAGAGAGAGAGAGAGAGAGAGAGAGAGAGAGAGAGAGAGAGAGAGAGAGGAGGGAGAAACAGAGGAACAAGGGCAGGCATGAGCACAGAGGGAGGAGGAGTATGTGAGGATGAAGGAAGGAGGGAACTGTGGACTGATAAATAATGCATTCCTATGTCAGGTCCCTTTCTACCCTGACTTCCCTCTTTAATGCTTCATATTCTCTTCCCCTAAATCCCCCTGTCTCTCTCTCACTCTCTCACACACACACACACACACACACACACACACACACACACACACACACACTGTCTGTCTCTCCCAATGGAAACAGGCCTGCGTTATGCTGTAAATCTCAAGTGTTGGACAAACACCATGTTTATGTGCTGGCCGTGTTGCGACCCGACTCCAGACATGCATGTTGTGTCTGGAGTCCATTTGGAGTCTGACTGTAAATGAACATCTTTGCAGGTTTCTGCAGGTCAGAGAAGGACAGAGAACTCACTCTGTGGGTTAAATGGGGCTTTTTGCTCCAGTGAGGGGGAGAAGGTGGCAGACACTGGAAGAGAAGACGGGTTGTTTGGAATGAAGGTAGCACTGGAAGGAAGTCAAGACGAAGTCCAAGGCGAGTCTCAACTATTGTTTGTCTTATAAATAAGAGTGTCGAGCTCATTCTCACCGAGGGCCACAGCAGCATTACTGTACGGTTTTAATTGTGGGACTAAATGTGATGACTACTTAACATACAGTAAAATAACTGTCTTCGTACTTGATTATCATTTATTCAAGTTACAAATATTGTACATGCATTTACACACATGTGAAAATGTAAACACACTGGATATATTGCTACACATAAAAAGTGGCATGTGTGGGAGTTCATGGGCAATGTTTGCTTTAGACTTTTGTTTTCAGACCATGATCTGCCTTTAAGCTCTCGCGGGCCACATGATATGATCTTGCGGGCCACGTTTATAAACGTTTGACACGTGTGCACGAAGCGAATTCATATGTTTAATGCTCATCATACGGACAATATAGTGTGAGCTGGAAGAGCTAATAGTTAGAGATGCTGTTCAACACACATATTCCAACCATTCTGATTTGAGTGGGCACTTATTGAAGGAAAGACACATTACATTTGCATGTACAAGTGTACAAAGCTGCAGTTAAAGCTCAACTAGGTCATTAAGCTGGGCTGCCGTCATCGCCCCAGTAAACATGGGGGGGGGGGGGGGGGGGGGGGGGTCGATGTATTGACGATACGTCCCACTCTGCTGGCGATCTGCCCCTGTCACTGTATTGGACATTTTTCAGTTGACCTGTCATGACGAAAAGCAAATAATCAACAAACAAGTTCGCTGCAGTCAGCTAACGGCACACTGGTGCCATGCTCAAAGGCAAATTGGTGAAATATCCGATTGTTTCAGCTGACGCAGCACGAGGTCTGTCCTCTCTCGTCCTTCCAAACAGGCGAGCGTTTCAGCACCTCAAACGAACATGTTTGCATGTATCCAACATTAACACGATGAATCCGTTTTCCAGAACACCATGTAAACAAAGCGAGTCCGATGCTGGGATGTGAGCCACAAACCTCTGCCCTTTAAAACTAGAGGCGACGGATACATATATGATATCTCTACATGCGATATGACACGATAACTCGTTTATTTATTTATTTTTTTTAAATACGACACAATACTGATTACTTCCAGTGCTATTCATTTCATTTGACAGAGGTTTGGTTTCTTTATCGATTTCATTTCATTGACATTATATACACTCTCTCATAGGAGATGAACATCTAGATGTGTTAAACTGTTGGACAGCTGTGTGTCTTCTGTGTTTGTGTGTGCTAGTGACATGTCCTAAATGTCCTAACCAGGGGTGTCAAACTCATTTTAGTCCACAGACAGACACATGAGATCTGAAGCGGGCCGGATCAGTATAATCAGAGCATGATGACCTCTAAACAACTGAATATCTTCCCCTTTGTTTTAAGTACAAGTATTTTGAATTCAATGAAAATATTCTGCCTTTTTTACACTTCCCCCCACAGACCTGATTGGACCCTCTAGAGGGCCGGTTCAGGCCCGCGGGCCCTATGTTTGACACACCCCCCCGTCCTAAATACACCTTCATACGCTCTATGTCAACATGTGTCATATGGTTTTTAAGAACGCTGATTTAACAGATGTATGTTCCCGCTCTCATAGGCTCAAAGAATGCAGAATAATTGTGTATGTGTGTGTGTGTGTGTGTGTGTGTGTGTGTGTGTGTGTGTGTGTGTGTGTGTGTGTGTGTGTGTGTGTGTGTGCATAAGGGCGTTCCACTTGGAAGGCAGATGGAGCTGGTGGGTGGGTTTTGTGGGGAAGGGTTAGCGGGCGTGGCCAGCTGCTGGCTGCCCTTTCACAGATAAACCCTCCCCCTCTCTAAAAAAATCTTGATCGTGCTCTGTGTTGGGAAAGGCAACAATGAGAGAAACTACTAATACAAGCCAAAAAATATCCTTGCAGCTTTTTCTAAAAGAATTGTTTTAAAAACTGTCTGTTCTGGCTTTTTGTTAAAAGTGATTATAATCTCATAAGGCAAGATTCATCTTCATCTGAAACTATATGTTTGGAAACCACTTTCAAATGACTGATCGTTTTTGGTTTGGATGGGTGGAATCTGGATGATTCTGATGTTTTTAAAATCAAATACAATTTTCTTTTTGATATTATTATCATTATTGTTAACATCCTTATTGTTATCATTATGAAAACAATAGTTCCACCAAATAGTACGTCTTGTTGATGATCATTTTGCCCCATAATAAATGATCATTGACGAGTCAACACAAATATGACCAAATCAAACCTTAACTTAAATGTATGGACAACGTTGTTATGTTGAAATGTTGGGATGCATCATGAGTTTATAAAAAAACGGGTACTATTCATGGTCCAACAACAAAGTCCTTTGTCTCACGGAGACAACATTTTCTCTCCCTCCCTAAAGTAAAGCCTTTTCTTGGAAGTCAGATATGAAAGGTGAATAAAGTAAACCTCTGGATGTTGACCAGTGGCGGTGGTTGGTCATCACGTGAAGACAAGGACTATTTTCCAGATAGAATGAGATTTTTGTGGATCCTGTGTCAGAGCTGTCCACCCCCTTCTTTGCCCTCTTTTTATTCCGTGTTCTATTATTAATCCTTTTCTTCGAGTAGACAGTCAAACTTTCCCTGAGCACTGATTTATTGAAGAGCTATCACTGTCAGGGAACTGCACTTGCGGAAACTTTAACAAGCCCCTGATGAGCTGCAGAAAATCTCCAGACGTGAGGATCAGTACCACGGTTACTGTTGATTTTCGGCAGAAACTTGTTTAAATAGAATAATGATGCGAATGTGAAATCCAGTGGCCGACGTTTGCAGCGTGGACTCACACTGTCAAACCCGTCTGATTCAAACTCTCTTCACCGTGACCTTTCAGGGACAGAGGTCATGACCTGGGTCAGAGGCCTCACCGCCTTCCCTGCAGGGAGGACCCCCTTTGTCTGATCCTGTTTAATGAACTCAGTCAGACTCTTGCCTGGAACAGCCTGGACTGATGGTTCAATAAGCTGCTTTCTGACACCTCTGGGTGTGAGTGAGTTTGAGCATATGGATGATGAGACGGGTTTGGTTTCATATCTGCTTCTAGATATGAGGGTTCGGTGTTTTGAAGGATCCAGACTCACACAAACATTCTGACATGCATTCACTCGAAATGTGAAGCCATTTCTCACATTGTGTCTCTCACGCTTTTTACTTCACTGGGTCATCTGGATTTAATATTGTTACTTGCATATGTAAAAAAAAAAAACAAGTTTATAAAACCAGTTCTAATCGGAGACTCGGCTCGGGTGTCAACCACTCCCTTTTGGAGTCAACCCCCAGTGGTCACCCTGTGAACTGCAAGTTCTTTCACTTCCTATTGCGCTTCATCCGTCTGCAGCGGAGTTTGCCCCTCGATCCAACTCAGACTTTACTCATGGTGCATTCACTCGAAATGTGAACCCATTTCTCACATTGTGTTCCTCATATGCTCTTTACCCCTCTGGGTCATTTGTATGCAACATTGTTACTTACATATGTAAAATACATGTTTATAAAACCTGTTCTAGTCCACTGGTCAGTGTATAATGACAGCATTCATGCTGTGGACGTGGCAAACGTGAGTTCTTTTCGACCAATCAGATTTGAGCAGTAACCTATGAAGTGACACAATGAGAACACAATGAGAGACATGAATGAATCCAGAACCGAATACAGATCTCTCTAAGTAGAGACAAGTCAAATCTCATCTCGGACCCTAATCACGAGCAGTCCAGTGGACAGATCATTGCCCAGATATCCACCGCCTGCACCCGACCCCCAGAAACACCACGGAGCCCAGACACAAATCTATTGTCGGACACAATGAGCCGTGAGTCAATTATTACACCGGAGTCGGAGCAAATCCGGTAAAGCAGCGAGGTTGCGCAGTGAAAGAGTCCCCGAGATTTCGAAAAGTGTGCAAAGCAGAAACAAACGGATGAACGCGAGCAGACAGATGCCGAGGCTAATCCCCGATTTCACTGCAGTGAAACAAAGCGGAGTGAACAGGAGGATTTGTGTTGAAGTTGTGCGCCGGGCAGCACCTTGGGGGCCTCCGGCTACATGAACAACAGATTCCACAGGGGCTCTGCCCGTTGAGCCACACTTTGCTCCTTTAGCTGGGAAAGTTGTTTTAGCTCCGTGCTCATGGCTTACAGCCCTAACACAGCAGAGTGGGTAGGAACGAATAAAAAAAAAGAAAGTCCTCCCCCTGTGTCTGTGCACCGCTGTGTTCCAGACTGAGTTGGTTGGAAAAAGGGGAAAATGAACACTCAGCTCCGCAGCTCGCACACTCGCCAGTTTTCTGACACAAACACTTTCTTCTTGGTTCCTCTCGCCAAAGTTGTCTCGGCCAGCCCGAGCCTTTAAAGCATGCATATGCGCACGCACACACACACACACACACACACACACACACACACACACACACACTTTTCTGTACAGCCTACTCTACAGAGTGCTGCACATTCATGTGTTTCTTATTACTCCGTGTCCTGGCAGCACACTCTCCGTTACATTTCACTAGAATCAGCAGTTTAATAACTGGAATCACATCACTCAAGACATTTTGCACTAACACAGGCTCCCATCACGTCCACGTTTACAATTTGAACATTAAAGGTGCAGTCTGTAAGATTTGGTGACCTCTAGAGGTGAAGTTGTATGTCGTATCCATCACCTCACCCTCACCCTTCTGAGCATGCAGGAGAACCTATGGTAGGCCTCAAAGCTCAAAAGATGTTTAGTGTGTCCACTTTGGGCTACTGTAAAAACATGGCGACCCCCATAAAGAGGACTCCCTCCTGATGTAGTAAAACATTAAGGGCTCCTTTTAATGTAAAAAGCCAGTCATACTTTTTTTTTTTTTTTACAAGCGTAAAAATGTCTGTGACATTCTGGACTTTCTACTGAGATGATTGGAATAATCAAGCAAATCCAATTAGTGTTTTCAAAGTAGCATCTGGTCAGTTATTCTGAAGAGTTCCTGCTGGATTATTCTAAGAATCCAGTGCCGTCCACACATCTGTGCTGCTGGTGGGGTGGACGCGGATCGTAAAAAGAAAATGAGACCACAAAGGCACATGAAACTTTCTCTTTGGACCCGGTACAGTGTTGCATGACTCCATGACCCAGTTAAAGCAAAAATGACCACCACCCCACAGCTCGGCTCATATTCTGCTGCGTGTGGTGCTGTGGTCATGAGTGTACGAGGGTTGAAGAGAACAGACACTCAGAACAGACAGAGTTGAAACTGACAATCTTGCCCACTCTCTGGGCTTTTGCCAGGTTCAGCTTTGTTTTTTTGGGTTTTTTTTTGGGGGGGGGGGGGGGCATTTTTTTCTTTTCCGGGGGGCCTGGCTGACTTATCCCTCGCAGGAGTGTACGTAAGGTGATGGAAACAGTGAGAGGAGGACGGAGAACAGGGAGTGGAACGAGACAGGGAAGGAAAAACGGAAAGTGGAAAAAGGTGGTAAGTAGGTTTGAAGAGGTGAGAGAGTTCCTCAGTGAGGACAAAGAGGAGACATGCAGGGAATCATACGTGCAGGAGTTGGTGGTAGGAGAAACCACCGTCTGGTGGAACTGAGGGGCAACCTCCAGTGCAGAGGGATGAAGCAAAATCATAGGAAGTGAAAAAAATTGCAGTTCATAGGGTGGCCACTGGGGGGCTGACAACAAAAGGGAGCAAATCCCCATAGACTCCCATGTTAAAATGATACACGTTAGAGGTGAATGAAACATGTTTAAAGTCTGGTACAAACTTCGGTTTTGGTCTCCATCACTCACATGTTTTCCCGTGACTCGCTTATTTTGTTTATCTTATTGACGTTTGAAATTGCGCATATTTGAAGGCGGGGCTTCTTGACTGACAGCTGGGCCGACCTGGTACTTACTGCGGGTGACGAGACGCTACCATGAGCCAACCCACAGCTCCGTGTGTGTTCTGCCTCTTTGCCCGTTTTTGAATGAACCGGGAACCAGGAGAAGTTCGTGTTTTGCAAGATGGCGACAAGGGACTCGCCCACATTTTGCTTCAAAAGCACTCTGCTGAAACCGACGGGTGATGTCACGGTCGCTTCGTCCATCTTTAAATACTGTCTATGCACCCTTGCAGTTTAATACACATTTACAATTTGCAAAGAAGAGAATGCCTGAACTTTGGGAGAGTGGAAACAACTTGTTACAGACCCTGACTGTGACAGATCAGCATGAGTAGCTTCTGTGCTTTCAGCTTTTAAATCCCATATTCTGACCAAACCTCTCACCAATCACATCCAATCAAATCCAATGCAGTTTGCCACAACGCAGTGCGGTCACAGTGAAATACTTGGATATTAAACAGGACAGTCAATCATTTAACTGTACAAGTCCCAAAAAAAGACACAAGACCAGTAAACAGCTACAAGCAATTTCAGCAGCATGTCATGTGTCAAGTCCATGGTAACGTTGTGCATGAAAACAGTTTATATCATAGGCAGTGAAGGGGGTTGGTGATTTGGTGATTAAAATTCTGGGACAACTGTACAAACAACTGATCAGCAGACCTGATAGAACACAAAGGCTCGTAAGACTGAAGCCAGTCAGTGAAAAAAGGCCATTCAGAGATTTATGGGCAAATAGAATGATGATTGTGGAATGTGAAATTGATTCTGAAGTGCAAAGGGCGCCGATTGAGGGAGGGCATAAAAGGGGAATAAGTGACGCACGACAATATTCAGAAGCACAAGAGAAGTCTCAGATAAAAGACTGAAGAAAGCCAAAACCTTAGATGACTTCAAATGATGCATTTTTACGCTGCTGAGCGAACAGGGCAGTGTCGTTTGACAAGAAGAGCAGTGCAGACATGGAGGGATGGCACGTTTCCCAAATTCAATCATCGTAATTTGGAGATTAAACGGTGGCAGGATCCTATAACGGTCCTAGTGAATAAACCACGTAGAAGAGGGGTCTCAAACCGAGGGCCACATCAGCATTGTGGTTGCTCTCAAGGGGCCGGTTTTAATAGTGGGACCAAATATGATAACTACCTAATATTGCAAAAATAACCATCCTCATGTTTGACACTTTATGAATCTATTATTTATTTAAGTTAGAAATATTTTATATTTCCATTTCCATGCATGTTACACCTGAAAACACACTGAAAATATTGCCACACATGAAAAGTGACATGTGTAATTCACTAGAGTTCATGGGCAATGTATGTTTTAGACTTTTATGTGGCCCGCTCTCGTGACGCAACTTCACCTCTAGAGGTCCCCAAATCTTACACGCGGCACCTTTAAGATCTTCGCTACAAATGTGGACCGTTATTTTATGCGGCAGTTATGAATGTGGCCTTTTTGACAGGAGGATTGCTTAAACCGAAATGTAGCCCCTGGTGATGGGAGTAGAAATGTCAGAGTATCACCCAAACTGATCCGTCAACTGTCTGTGCCAAAATTAACCCAACAGGTGATGCAACATCTCACCCTGGCTCTGCTTTCACAGTGGGGGGATTGCTCAATTTGATAGTCTTTATATTCCAGATGTCTGAGTCAAAGAGGAAATATCACTGGAAACTGAGGGAAACTGACATTTGAGAACATGTGAGGATTAGCTGTCATCAAGGACCCTGGTTATCATCACAACCAGCCAATCCAATAACAAGATATTTCAGGTCATACCAATGGAATTTTACTTTTTGGAAAGAATATCTGTACAATTCAAAGCTGTCTTTCTTGAAAATGGACTAAATGCAATACATGGTAAAACATGTCAAGGTAAGACACATTTATAGATTGAATCCAGTTTTTAAGTAGCTTGCTGGATGATGGGGGTATCTATCGATTGATTGATTCATAAGTGTGCATTGCAGTAGATGATTTAAGACAGGAGATAAATATCACTGTATCAGATCCTCAATAAACAAGTGGGACAGGCAGATGGATAGATGGCAACACGCTTGTATTGTGATGGCTGAACCATTAAAACTTACTTCCTATGAGTTTGTATCAAAGTCATTATATGAATATAATAATTGTCTATAATAAATAATAATTGAGCTCCGTGTTTTAAATGATATCCAATCACAGGCCTTTGGCAGCCTGGTGAGAAAAATAAAGCGGCTTGGAAACTTGGCCTAGTTACAAGTTTGGGTGTTTCATTTGCGGGCAGTTAGTTTAGAAGAGCCAGCTGAGCATTTGCCAAGATCGGAGTGAAAGGCTCTATTAAATTTATCACCATTCCCATGACACACTCAGTAGCTGTTTCGGGGCTGTTGTGAGCAAAATCTGCAACTTTCTGCATTTCGGCCAATCGTGCCAAGAAAAAGAGTGGAGCCATAGCAGCCCCTGGATACTGCAATGTTCATCACACCACGTAAGATGAAAGAGTTGGACAGAGTCTCCAACCACTGATGATTTTTCTATAGCCTCACCACTTGTTTGGATCAAATAAATAAACAGATAATTGAAAAATTGAAATGTCTGTCCTTGCAATTAAAACATTTCATGCTCTGACGCTTACAAATGACATGTTTGAAATTTTTACTTGCTGTTTGGAAATGTTGGTCTTATGTCGAATGCATGGAGAGCAACAATGCTGAATTTCATCCTCTAGAAATGATTGATCGTAACATGTCTTGTGTTTAAATATATTAGTATGGTTTGAGGTTGATTTGGGTGTGATGCACCCTCTCGTGTCCCCAATCATTTCTTTTATTCATCCCCTAAAGCTCTTGAATGTGCTCCCTCAAATGCAATACTCTGGCTTTTCAATTAAAGGCTTTTGCATACACAAGAAACATTTAACGCAGGCTTGCAAATAGTAATCATGGTGCTAGATTTAATTGGAGGAGTTAGATGAAAGTGATATACATATACAGTATGTATATTACACAGTCCACATTAATTTTCAGTTTAATCAACATCTTTAGAAAGGCTCATGGTTAAATAGCACATTCAATTGTGAAGAAATTCACTCACACTGACAAGAAGAAAACAAATAACGTCATAAAATATTTATATTGAAGACTGTAAACTCACATTAGACATTTCAATATTTTAGCGAGGAACATAAACAAGGAGTCAAGTTTTTTTTAATAAATATTTTACATCCTTCTACAAGAACAGAGCAAATGATTATGTGTTATTATATGTTATTATTTTGTGTTATATTCTACCGATTGTTTTTATTCACTCACGTATCTGAATCTAAACTGTTACTTGTATTAAAACAAGAATGAACTACACGTTTTATAAAAACCAATCTCAAACAGATTTAATCAATCAATCTGTGAATAAGTGATCTCTAAATGCTGTCAAAGAGGTGTCCTCATGAAAAGCTGCATCTTAAAGGTATCTATCATTTTCAACACTTCTATTGGTAGAAACAAATGTACACAACAAATGTGCATTGCATGGTGTACGTTTATGTTGTTGAATGACAAAGTCTCTCTATCTATTCATAATCACCTCAATGTAATGTTGTTCCCAGGACTCTTAAATGAGCCCATTCATGTATATTTACATGAGAAGGGGATCCCCTCTACGGGGGCCGCCATGTTTTTACAGTAGCCCAAAGTGGACATACTCAACGTCTTCTGAGTTTCAATGAAAACGGAGGACCACCACAGGTTCTCCTGTATGTTCGGTAAGGTTATAGGGCGAGGTGATGGATACAACGCGCGACTTCACCACCAGATGTCACCAAATCGTACACACTGCACCTTTAACTGCAATTAACCTACATTTGCCAAAAGGAGTTTTTCAACAATGACTTGGATGCGGATGCTTCCACACAGCCCTCAAACCCAACCATCCGCTCTCATCTCCACCCTCCGAGGTTTGCTGGAGTTCAGATATCACCACACTGCCGCATTTAGGTGTCGAGATGAAGAAAACATCGCGCTACGAGCCTTACCAGAGTGCTGCTGCTGTTTTTCTGACGCAAACAGCGAGAGGTGGACGTAAATACGGGGGTTGTTGCAATCTGGGGCTCCATAAAGCAGGGAAAATGAACGTGTGCAGAGAGGAGACTCCCACTGCAGCCAACTACTTAGGGGTTGCACGGCCCAGTGAGGAGACAAGTGGGCAGTGGGTTAAATTTGGAGTTCTGTGGTGTCACTGGGAAAACCGTGGCTGTCCTAATGTTTGCGAGCTCTGCACGGCCACTCTGGTTAGATGTCATCCTCCATTTTCGTCCCACTCTCTGCACTACGCGCAAGGTGGTCAGCTCCTGAGGGGACAACTGCAGGGTCCGACCTTTGTGGTGGCTTTCTGCCGGCGGTGGTGTCGCTCTGCAGTGAATTGCAGCCGGCGTGGGCTGGGTGGTGCAAGTTCTGCAGCAAGTTCACCGCATCTTATTCCAGGGGACGTTTCTCTGGAGAGCCACCCCAGACTCCGTGTATAGTTTGGCTGTGACTTTGTAGCTGCAATACTCATGAAACATGCAACGAGCTACCGTCGGAGTGGAACCACTGCACAAACATTTCACCGAGCATTTCGCACAGATTACTGACTGAAACGGTACGGCTTAAAGGCGCAGTGTGTACGATTTTGGTCATTTTTGTCACTTCTAAAATTATTACAAAACAAATACATACTGACATTTGCATGACTTTATTATCACGGAAATGTTTTTTTTTTCCCATTACCCTTAAATGAGCTTATTAAAGTATATTTACATGAGGAGCGGGGTCCTCTCTATGGAGGCCGCCATGTTTTACAGTCGTGAAAGTGGACGTACCAAACATTTGTTTGAGTTTCAATGACGACTGAAGTCGACCATAGGTTCTCCTGCATATTCAGAAGGGTGAGGGTGAGGTGACGGATACAAATTCCCTTCTAGATGTCAACAAATCTTACACACTGCACCTTTAACATGCTGCTGCTGTTGTTGTTGTTGCCATCAACAACAACAATAACAACAACACAACCATCAACATCTGTGTCTATAAGTCAGCTCTATGAGAGCTGGATCAGAAACCTCTTTAGGGTTAAAGGGCAGGGGTCGAGCTTAAAGGTGCAGTGTGTAAGAGTTTCATTTTTTCGCCACTTCTATTAAAAAAAAAGAAAAAACCCAAAAAACAACAACATACCAAATCTTACACACTGCCCCTTTAAGCACAGACTGTGATCCAAATCAAGCTTGAGGTCAATAGCAGCTGTCTTTCCACTACAAACCAGGCTTTCTTAGCATGTTGTTTTCCTCCATCACATGCAGCATATAGCTGCCGTCGGTGGCTGTGAGAGCTGTCTCGTTACATTTAGTGAGAGAACAAGCTTGAATATACCATTCTATTTCAGTACATTCCCCCTCTCTATACCTAATAGGATTATAGTGACATGGAGACAGAGAGGGCATGGCACATAAAGCAAATTCAGGTATTTAGGCTGGGGGAGAAAATGTGAGTAAGAGCTGCAAAGCGTCATGTTGGCCTGCATACATTCACACTGCGTACGTTTCTTTCAGTCTGTTATTACATGTGTGTTTACGCCAAAGTGGTTTGACACACTTAAACTGCATATGTCTCCAAGTGTTTGCATCAGATTTTCTCGCTGCTGTCCTCCGAAACTACACGTGTGCACAGTGATGCCCTCGTGCGAGCATCATTGACAACAATACATTTTAGAAATAACGGATAGATGAGGAGCTTGTGCCGAATGGAGCTAACGGCTCTTTCTGACTGTCGAGCTCAGGGGAGTCAAACTCATTTTCACCGAGGGCCACATCAGCATTATGGCAGCTCTCAAGGGGCCGGTTTTAATTGTAGGACTAAATGTGATTACTTCTTAACATATTGTGGGGTGGACCAGCTCCTGGAGTAAATATACATAAAAGGGCTGATTTTAGGGTTATGTAAAAAGCAAGTCATACATTGGGGTGATTATACATTTGTTAAAATGTCGACATAATTGTCTTGTAATTCTACTCTATTGTAATTCTTCCATAAATAGAAGTGACAAAAATCGACAGGAATTGTACACTCTGCACCTTTAACTTGACTGCCCAACACTAAGGCCGGGTGGTTTGAGCACCCGTGAGTTTGAGTTGGTGCCAGAACTTCAGCTCCACCATACAAATTATTCACTCAAGTTCAAATATTTCAGCAGCCGAAAATGGTGCTAAACAATTTATGCAGATTTTGTCTTTTGCATGGCCTGAGGCGAGAGTCTTTAAACTCACTTCAACTTTTAATCTCACTGCACAAATACTGCATTGCTGCCTGTTGTTAATGCAAAAATAACGCAATATCCTGGCGTGCATTTTGTGAAAAAATATTTTTACTGGCCTCTTGATGTTCATTTCATCTTCTCCACGACTAAGAATAGAGACAATGGTCCCAGCAGAAGGATGTATGTCCATTTCATTTGTACTTTCAAAACACAACGAGGAAACAATACCACTAACTGCCTCTTAAGCTGACAACGACCATAAAAAGAGCTGGTCCCTATAGGTTCACAGAGGGTTCAGAGACTCAGACTAAACAATAACAAATATAAGAATGGCACATGACCAAGGAGCCGACATTTCCACTGAGACACATACGTATCGGGGACGCTTGCATTGGCCTGTGTTTGTATTGCCCAATCAGTGTGTACTTTGGCTAGTCTACAGTTTTCTCCCACAGGGGCAGTAATTAAAGTCTATAATGTGTGGGAGTGAACACAAAAAAAAAACCTATAGTGTATAATCATACGGAGAGAAAAGTGCAGAAACTCTGCATTCGGTCCAATCACGCGGCCGTGAATCTCCTCAGCCTGCAGAGAATACAGAATTTACATTGGATTCATCCTCTCTGCTTATTAGATGTTTTCAAGGAGAGGGGGGAGTGAGATGAGATAGGGATGGTCATTATAACAAGCCATGTAATTAAGGCAGTCCAACAACCGCCCCCCCCCCGCCAGATACATCCCATAATCCATATTCAAATGCAGCACTGAGGAAGGCGGTGTTAGAGAGACGATGGAGCCCCGCTGCAGCTGTTTGGCTCTGGCCTCCAGGATATGTTGTTGGCTTTTTTTTTGGGGGGGGGGGGGGGGGGATTTGGCCGAGCAGGGACTGTAATTTGAAGGTTTGGATAATGAGCTCTGAGTTGCTCTCGCTCGCAGATGCAGACAAACACGAAAACAAGTCAGCGAGAAGTTGCGGAGCTGTTCCTGATCCAAATCTATTCCCTCTTTCTGTTCTAACTATCCTAACTGCAAAAGGAACGCTGTGTTGTGATTAAAGGTGCAGTGTGTAAGACTTGGTGACCTCTGGAGGTGAAGTTGCATGTCGTGTCCGTCACCTCACCCTCACCCCTCCGATCATGCAGGAGAACCTGTGGTCGACTTCAGTTGTCATTGAAACTCAAAATACGTTTAGTACGTCCACTTTTACAGCTGTAAAAAAAATGGCGGCCGCCATAGAGAGGACCACCCTCCTCATGTAAATGTACAATAATGGGATCATTGTAGCGTAATGGAAAAAAATTAAACATTTACGTGATTATAAATTCATGAAAATGTCAGTATGTAATTGTGTAATAGTTTTTAGAAGTGGCAAAAAATGACCAAAATCGTACACACTGCATCTTTAAATACAGGGGGTGGGGATTGGGGGAGGGTGGTTAAGGCATGTGATCATCTCGTAACGCGCCCCCCCCCCCCCCTAACGCCCCCCCCCCCATCTTTTGCCCTCACACGCGTTCTATAAGAACATACTGCTTCTCCGTTTGGCCTCTGGTTTACGATTCTGTGTGATGAAGATTTAGCCCCCCACACCCACCCCCCCGACAACATCGCCCTCCTCCCCCCTCCGGAGAACACTATTGTCAAGTGTATTAATTAGCCTATTTTGTGTAAGTATAATGATCGGCATAGTTTAGTTAATTTATGGGGTATGCATGAGAATGACGGGGGAGGATTGCAGAGGTGGAAATGTGCTCGGGAAATTTGTTTCATATTTACATAATTATTTAGAAGCTCCTGCTGATGCTGAGGCTGGAATATCGGGGCTTTAATTTATTCCAAAAGGCTGCTGTTTGCTCAGGGATGGAGCGCGGGGACTCAGCTGGTTAATCAAGCATATGTATAATTCATCCTCCAAGCATGGGGTCTGTCGCTGAGGCTGCTAAGACGAGCTTTTTCCCCCAAATATAACATTTTCACTTTTGCCCAGTGAAGTTGAAGCCATTTAGTCTAAAAGACTGGGGCTATACTAACAGTGAGAACCTCAACATGGTGTAATAGGAGGATTTTCTGGAGGATGAGGATGCTGCACTGCCGCTGACTCCCCCTCTCCTCCCCCCCCCCTCCTCCTCCTCCTCCTCCTCCTCCTCCTCCCACACCCTACTTCCATCCCATACACCCCTGCTGAGACAACCCATGAGTCGGTCTGAGGCTACTTACACAAACAATTAGGAGATATTTTTGGCTTCCACAAAAAAAAAAAATAGAATAATTGTGCCTTCTGTTAAAGAGCACTCACTTCGTTTCAAGCCTTCAGCTCTGACACACGCATGCAGGCAAATCCACACGGAAATCTCACACACAGCCGACGCGAGGAGGATACTGACGAGCGAGTAATCCTCCACGGTCCATAACAAACTACCAGAGATCCCATTTCTAACACACACACACACACACACACACACACACACACAAATGCACACGCACACGCACACTCCAAAACTCATTATCAGAGCGCTGCTGTGAGCAGGCACGGTGGCCTGGACCAGTTTCACTGATAACACTTCGTCAAGGCCAATGAAGCTGCTGCTGATGATGTGTTGGACAAAAGGTCCTACGGAACATCTGCTGTTATTCAATCAACACTATCACAACTAATGATCATTAGTGAATTTAATGAGGGTGCAGGTACGGATCTCATTAATCTCTTGTTTTACATATATTGCATCTATTATTTTGACTGACGCTACTATTACTACAGCAATTATTATCATTCCCATTCCATATGCATATGTGAATGTGAACCTGCAGTGGCCCACTTGTAAAACAGAAAATGTGGCCTAAGTATCCTTCACCAAACGAGGATCTTTTTGGCACCATGTGGTGCCACAGGTGAAGAGTAACTGGGGTATGAAGCTAAAGTGGCCCATGTGGTAAATAGTGATTATCTAGGCAATATATCTTTTGTTATTACGGCCCAGAGCCTGCAAGGATGTGAATGTGGATGTGTCTTTGGGTTGTGAATAGTGTCCTGTGTACTTACAATGAACACATCCTGATTTTATACACATGCATATATATATATATATATATATATAGAGAGAGAGAGAGAGAGAGAGAGAGAGAGAGAGAGCGATTAAGATATTTTACATCCCAACTTCACACTTAGGACCAGGTGAGTGCAGTAGAACTTTTAACCTTTTAAAACAGAATACATGTCATGAAAAATATCGACATGGATGATTTTTATATTGAACAAATAAGATGAAAATATTTGTCAAATATCTGCCAATGTAAAATGCTTAACTCGGGATCTGCTGAAAGCTTTGCTGCCAATGTCAATGCCTTACTATTGGTGCTTGGATAACATCCAGTGGCAACATTCTTTCCTAATCCAGGAAGTCTGATATCCTTACTCTGCTCAGAGTCACAGTGAGGAGATCAGTGTCGGTTGTTGGGCTTAAAAATCAGTTTGACATTAAATACCAGGTCTCACATCTCACATGTTTTACATTTAGGCTACTGGAGAACTTTGTGGAGGGATCTTTGGCTTTGGTTAAATATTGAGAAAGTCAACACTTGCTCAAATGAAGTCTGCAACAACTTAATACATTGACTTTATTGGTATTTAGCCAAGATCACACCGTGTCCTGCCCTTATCATGGGAGTAATGAGTGCAAGGGAGGTTATGAGAGGACTTCTGTTTTTCTTATCTCTTGAATCCATTGTAAAAATCAATAGCCAACCAATATCATCACGTGTTATCATTCTCAAGTTATTTCTATATTAACATGATTGTCATGAGTGTTATGATCCATTTCGGAAGTCATGTTGTTGAGGGGGTCCTCTCCATGTTTTTACACTGGCTCAGAGTGGACGCACTAAGCATCTTTTGAGTTTTGATAACTGAAGTCTACCATAGCTTCTCCTGCAGCTCAGAAGGTTGAGGGTGGGATTATCGATGCAACATTGAATTTCTAGATGTCACCACATTTTACACACTGCACCTTTAAAGAATCTGTTTGTTTGTATATGAAATCAAAAAAATATATCCATTCATTAATGCTTTGAATAAATTGCTCATCTGATCACTGAATTCTTCTCTTCACATCTTTTTTTCCACTTTGACGTGAGTTCTGTACGTTTCCTTGTATAAAGTCCATGTTTTATGTTCTATGTGCTGCTGCTCCCGTAAATGAGACTTGTGATATAAGTTGTGTTACATGAACTGATGTAAACACATGTGTCCCATACTAATGAGCATACCCGGACATTATTGAGTAAAACCAATCAAACAGTTGGACACCATTAAAACAAGTAGGTCACACTGTCTGGATTAAAAACAACCTCCCCC
>JAFBJT010110188.1:9930-21580 GCA_016785325.1 Chascanopsetta lugubris | reverse complement strand
GAGGCAAAGGGTGAAGACCAGCTCCCTGATTTAAAATACTCTTTTAGCAGGGACAGATTTATTTGGATGAGCAGTTTGTTTTTTTGTTTGACGTCTTGTGTTTTCAGAATGTTGCAGATCCAGAGACCAGTGTTGTTGTACCATGAAATCACACCACTCCAACAGGTAGCTCTCACATGGTGTTATTTTGAAACTTTAGTGACCTTTAGTATGTACCTCATATTTTCTCCCCCCCACCCCCCCAGCTGGGACTCCTCTCATCTCCAGCTGGAGGAGAACCAGCCTTCGCCCCATCTCATCCCAGGTCTCTCCCCTGGTCTGAAGCTCCTGGCTGGGCTCGGACGACAACAGCTGTTGACCTTCTTCCACAAATACATAGCACAGGTAGAACACACACAACAGTGTTACATTATTATGTCACTTTTTAAGATATTTTGTTCATAATTCATCTTTATTTTTCCCTGCCGCCTCTTTAAGTCTGAGACAGAGGAGGTGAGACAGGTCTTGTGGCTGTCTGTGGTTCTCTACAAGTCTCCCGACGCTGAGCTCACCTGCTGTCTGCTGCTCTCCACCGACACCATCTACTTCCTGTTGGAAGACTCCGCCTCCACCCTGGGGCATCACTCGGGTAAGATTGGACTGAATATTTGCATTCCAGGCTAATTGTGCATGAAAAGATCTCAACTTGACTTAACCTAACTTAACTTATCTAAACGTACGTCTGTCGCTCAGTGTTGGAGATATCGGATGGTGGAGATCCAGACGTGTGTCTGTGCTGCTGTTTATCCATCAGTCTGTCGGAGCTGCTGTCCGTCAATGTGGGACTGTTCGACCAGTACTTCAGAGTCGTAGGTTTGTGGACGGACACACACACACACACACACACACACACACAGATATGCTGTGCCCTAACCAGTTGTGTCACGATGATGACATCACTCTCTTGGTTGTCCTGCCTCTGCAGGTCATTCGGCCGGTCACATCGTGTGCTGTCTCAGCAGGGACAGCTATGGGACGGGCGTCTTCCTCCAGGAGCTGATGTCGGCTCTCAGTCTGCAGCAGCAGCTTCCTCCTCCAGAGCCGTCAGATCAAGACTTCTACTCCCAGTTCACCAACACAAACACAGGTAACCCGGAGGAGGCTGTAAATACAAGCTCAGGATCCACCGCGCCTGCGTCTGTATTGTCTGAGTCTGGCTCCCCCCGCAGGTAAGATGCAGAACTACGAGCTGGTCCACAGCAGCAGGGTGAAGTTTGTTTACCCCAGTGAGGAGGAGATGGGAGACCTGACCTTCATTGTGGCAGAGAGGAAGACTCTGGCGAGCGCCGCGTCTTCATCGCCGCGCTCCTTCAACGTCCTGCTCTACCTGCTGGTTTTTCAGGCAAGAATTTAATAATATAATTTGAATGACTTGAGTTTGTCTAATGTATTTTTGCCTTTATTGGATATGAGGTCACAGGGTCATACCATCTCAACCTGAAATGAGAATGACCCTGATGTATTTCCAGATTATGTCCACTGCCCCCAAGTGGCAAACATTGTCACTGCAGGGTAAAAAAGTGTTTTTCATCTCTTTGCTCCAGGTCCAGATCCCCAACAGTCAGAGCTCCATCCTGTCAGGAGCCTCCTCCACTTCAGGCTCAGTCCTGCCCCCTGTCCTCCAGCCCCGGACCCTGATCCTGACCAGCACTGACGTGTTCCTGTTGGACGAAGACTACATCAGCTATCCTCTGCCGGACTTTGCCAAAGAACCTCCCTCCAGGTAGGTGGGCACATGGGAAGCCCCCCCCCCCCCCAAGGGGGGGTGGTTTTCAAAGCTCAAGTCCTCCACTTCAGGCTCAGTCCTGCCCCCTGTCCTCCAGCCCCGGACCCTGATCCTGACCAGCACTGACGTCTTCCTGTTGGACGAAGACTACATCAGCTATCCTCTGCCGGACTTTGCCAAAGAACCTCCCTCCAGGTAGGTGGGCACATGGGAAGCCCCCCCCCCCCAAGGGGTGATGGTTTTCAAAGCTCAAGCACATAAACACAGTTCCTTCCCCTAAACACCAAACCACAACAAAACACACAGTTCCCTCATGTTTGTGTCCGTCTGCTGGAAAAGAGGAAGTAACGGAGTGGTGTGAGTGTGAAGTGCAGACAGTTCAGGCGGGGACGGTGGGGCCCTCAGGACAAACAGCAGCTCAGATAATAATCAATAATCACTGAAAACACCAGTGGAGGCAGGGACTGAAGACTGCTCTAATAATCATAGCATCCCTATCATCGACCAATAACACACCAGCAACTAAAATAATAAATACATTCATTCATCAGGACTTCTGCAAGTCTTCTCCACTAGAGGCCGCCATGTTGCCCCACCTGTGACCCAGAATAGACAAACTAAACCCCCTCTTGAGTTCCAACCATTGGATGGACAGGGTGAGATGCACAATTAGCCGTGCAACGTCACCACTAGATGTCAGTACACAGTGTAGATTCCAATGTGATTAAGTTCCTCGTGTTCTCCTGCAGGGAGCGCTACCAGCTCCGGGAGGCTCGGAGGATCAGGGACCTGGACCGCGTCCTGCTGGGCTACCAGACGTACCCTCAGGCTCTGACCCTGGTGTTCGACGACCTGCCCGGCCCCGACCTGCTCTGCCACCTCACCATGGACCACTTTGCCGCCGCAGGCCAGGAAGCCCTGTCCAGAGGAGGCGGAGCCAGCGGGGGCGCCGAGGGCGAGGTGCAGTGGTGCGTCTTCGTGCCGGGGGCCGACAGCAGAGAGCGGTTGATCTCTCTGCTCGCTCGCCAGTGGGAGGCGCTGTGCAGCCGGGAACTTCCCGTGGAGCTCACCGGCTGAAGATGGATGGGTGGCTGCTGATTGGGAGGTGAAGTCGTGGGGAAGTCGCTCTCTGACTGGCCAGGAGGGAGCAGGAAGCGGTGAATCAGGCAAAGTGATCATGAAGTTTGAACAGGCAGCACACCAAGTACCACTTTACATGGAGGGAAGGGTTTGTTTACTCTTTACCTCGTCATGTCTCAGTACAAGTTCAAATGACAGTCGGACTTCTTCAGGAAGACGTCAATGTCCTCTCATCACCAGGGGTCGGGTTGAGTGGAAAATCAATGAACACGTATTCTCCTCAGAGTCGCTCTTATATTTGCACTTGGTTCTTCTCGTAGAAAGTGACACACGTCACTGTCAGAGCCGACATTTCAGACACTGACCAGATTCGACTGACACTTCGTACAGACTCTGTGAGGGTTCTGGCGCCACATGCTGTTCAGTGTCCGCCATTGAAAAGGAGGGCGAACACACAGCAGACCTGATGTTACAGGACGGGAGGAGCCTGTCATCATGGGGAGATCATGAGGAGCTGGAGCACCGGGAGCCTCTGGCACCATTATTTATGCGTGGGGAGACTTTACAGGATTTGCACACAAGGGGGAGCTGCAGACAGTCCACAGGAGTCCAATCAAGTTCTTCGTACTTTACAAAAGCTTGTCATGTCTGGTCATTCCTCGTGTTTTATAGATTAGCTTCATCTGTGCGTCATGTGCAGACAGAGATTCTGGAAGCTCCAAAGCTTCTGATTTACCATTTAAACCAAAAGTAGATTTGAGTTTTTCCACTTTTGCATGTTTTCGAACTGGAATTCCTCCAAGTGATGGACTTTCATTGTTAAACACACAGATGCTCAGCACAATCTGCTTTGTAAACATTTTATTTCTTTGCACATAATAAGCAAAGCAGTATTACTGAACTGTAAACTAAAGGTTTTTATACATGAATAATATTATAAATGAATATTGAAATTATGAAAGACAAACTGAAACTGGTTTTCTACTTAAAACACGAAGGTTGTGTTAACATTGGTTACGATTACTTGTGTTTTTGTACCGTATCCTCGACGAATGGGACGTCCCCCACTCTTCTTCACCTCTTGTTTTTTTTTAATCATTTTGTGAAGAGGGAACGCCACTGAATTAAAGTGAAGCCAGAAATGCCTAATCTCCTATTGGGTCTATTGACAATGAAAGAGTCGCTGCACTTTTCACATGACACGGCAGCTGGCGGACGAAAACGCTGAGTCGTGATGGTGATGTATAATAACCTTGAAATGTGTAGAATTCAGAAAATTCCAGTATTTGCACTGTCTTCAAGATTCTCAACATTTGTTTGGCCCATAGATCAAAACTGAAGAGTCTTGTTTATGTTAATGTTTTCAGAGGATTGCACATGTTTCCACCTGGGATCTGAAGCAGCATCCAGACCTAAGTGCTGTGTTTTTATGAGTTCATAATTCCCGACTTGTTACCTAATAACCACTCCTGGAAACGGCATAAATATAAACTGAGAAAGTTCGGTCTGGGATGTTTGGTAATAATCTGTTCGCCTGAGTTTTTCATTTGAGTCATGACAGTACTTTGATTCCCGGTGATGGTACTGCTGAGAAAGGTCCGTTTTTCATTCTCAGGAATCACCGAAGCGTCGCATCAGCAGTTCATCCCTTCCAGAGCTGGTCGGGGCTTTTGATGAGTCGGCGGTTCTGCAGCACGAATCGCGCTGCCACCATCCTAACTCGTTGCACTTCCTCTATTTCCCGTCTGTTTGAGCCGCGCGTGATGAAGTCTCTCTGATTTCCTTTTTCAGGACACACACAGGCTGAGGGCAGAGATACTGTACATGGAAATGTCTGATCAGCAAAAATGGCTATCTGACCACTGATGGGTCCCAGTAGGTCGTCTGACCGGAGGAAGACTTTCTTTAATGTATGGGGGGAAACATTGCATTGTGGGGGGATTAACACACTGAAATCCCAGGGGGAATAATTGTTTTGAACAGTGACATTGTGTCATGGTAGCATTACAGTGCGTTTTTAAGAAAAGGTTAAACTCCGACAGGAAAAATAAATGAGCATGGTTTGTATTTCTTGCATTTTTGCAAGGTCTGCAGCTTATTTATATTCTTTAAATATATTTAATCCATTTCTGTAGCAAATGTTTGAAATTCAGGGTTTAGTTATATTGACTAAAAATCCCTATTGGTCCACTTACCTCTCTAGAAATGTATTTAGCCAAAACAGTGTTGGTAGCTTAGCATTAGCACAAGCTTAACAAGCACATCTTCCAGCCTGGTTCATGTTAGCTTAGCAGCTACAGACTAGCTCAGGCTTATCCTGCCTTTGTTTTCATTGCTAAAAACATTGGGATTCGGTTCAGAGTAGTCAAATAGGTTTTGCTCAATCAGCTCAGTTTAGCAACTGTCATTAGCTTCGCTATTTTGACTTAGCTAGCTGTTCAGTGTGAGCTATGACTGTTTTTTGTTGCTAACATCCTCTCTTTTCATTTTCGCTTAGCATCATTTATCATTAGCTCATGTACATTTAGTTGTTTGCTTGTTTTGTTAGCAGTCGTGTATAAAATGCTAACCGGAAGTTGGATTTGATAGCTCTAACCATTAAATTTGGATGCATTTGATGAATTTAATTCAGTCATTCTGGCCACAAAATGTAGCTTAGCTGTTTCATGTTGGCTAACAGAGCTATGCTAGTTTGGTGCAAGGTAGCTAACGGTTTCATTCAGCATCTTTTTTTAATTCAGTGCATAGAATTGGTTAAACGTTGAGCTCCTTTGCCACAGTTGAACTGTTTATAGGTTCCTCATAAACTGTTGTGTAGCTTTCATTAAGAAGGTAATTCAACTGACTGATGGAGACTGAAGTTTCTACATCCCCAAGCTGTGGCTCAAAGTAAACATGGCTCATGGAGTGAAGGGGTAAGTCATCTCCCCTCATATTGATTAAACAGATGTGTTTCCCATTGGATGGATAAAGTCATCCAATCTGTGGTAAGCGAACTTTATATCTCTTTATTTACTTCAAAGTGGCCAATTTGACTTGAAGCAGCAAGTAAAGACAGGTGTTGTTCATGTAGGTACTGTTCACTGGGAACACCTGTGTTTACCTGCTACTTCCCAAGAATCAGCAGCTGTGAGTAGAATGGAACACAACCTACAACATAAACAAGAATGTTTTGGATGAATTACTCATGTATGAGTAATGCATTAATCATTTATTTATTGTTTAGCAGTATTTTTTACCGTTCCACTGTTGACGTGGCTCTTCTGAGTTCAGTTCAAGCCCTTGAATGAGTGACCCGGGAACAACAGGTGGTTGTGCCACTGATCGTAATTAACTTCTCACTTCCTCTTATTTTCCATGGCTCCTCTCGTGGGTTTGGCTGTTTTGTGCTGATGCTGGTTTATATGCTGTTGTTGGAGACGGTCACGGGGACATGGGCCGAGAGACATCCATGACCTCTGCCTCAGGTCCTGCCTCCCTCTCTGTCTGTCTGTCTGTCTCTCCATTCCTTTTTTCATGTTTGTCCTACTTTCTCAGGAGTCGGCGGTGTGTGTATACGTTGGTGTGTTTAGGTTACTCGGCACTAGGAATAAGCCCTGCCTCCGCACAGTTGTCACGGAAACAAATGTGACAGATCGAGACCGAAACCATAGTTTGTACCAGACTTTTAACATGTTTTTATTCACCTCTTAAATTGGCCATTTTAACATGGGAGTCTTTGGACCCAGCCTCAAGTGGCCACCATGTGAACTGCAAGTTTTTCCACTTCCTTATTGGACTTCTGGGTGAGCCAATGACACGAATGCTGAGACATGTAACTCAAAGATTCTGACTATAATCACGTCCTCATGCAACGATGTTCTTTATGTTTACTACCTGCGAATTAAAAGGTTGCTGAATGCACCTTTAACGGCTAGACTAGCTGTATCCTGATTTCATAACTGGTATTTGTGTTTGTAAAAACAATTCCGAGGTTTTGTCCTCTGCAGCAGCGCCACCGAGCAAGGCAGTAAATCTCTGCATCGGTTTACCGTCAGCCCCCGATCACCAGACCGTTTCCTGCCATTGTTCTGACTTCTGGTCGTTTGACCTTTAACCCCTCCCCCTCTGCAGAGACTCACCTCCACCATCTCTGTCATCTGCTGCTTTGTCAGAATCCCACAAAGATAAAACAGGAAAGAAAGCTTTTGCATTCGTTTCATTTTTTTCTTCCTCCATTCTTTCTTTCTTTCGGGGGAAGCAAAGCAGCAAGTTGTGTCAGCTGACCAGGAAATCCGTCCCCATCTCACGGCCCCACTGGGACGACCCAGAGAGATTTCCGCCCTAAACTTCCTGTCAGGAAGAGAGGATTTCTCACAATCTGTGGTTCTCTGGGCTCTGATACGCCTCAGTTGTAGGTCAGCATGTGACGCTGTCAGCGCCGATCACCTCCTATTTGTTAATTGCAGGAGAAGCAAGTAAACAAGTCGTTTTTATAATGATTTCATCCCGAATCAAACCATCATGTTTACTACAACAAAAACAAATTGAGAGTCGGTTCGGGGGGAGGGGGGGGGGGTCCTGCGTTGGTCTATTTAAAGTGGACAAACAGATATTAATACTCAAATGTTATTATCCAGGGTTCGTATGAAGCCAAAACTAAAACTGTTAGACAATTAAAGGTGCAGTTTGTAGATTTTAGGTGGTCTATTAGTAGAATTTCAAGATGATATTCATCAGTATGTTTCCATCATCTCGAACTAAGAATGAATCTTAATCATTTGGAATCATTTCTGAATGTTTTGATTAAAAGAATAAGCTACTTGTATCTTCTTTAAAGGCACAGTGTGTACAATTTAGTGTCATCTAGTGGTGGAATTGCATAATACAGCTGAATACTCATCTTCATTCGAGTCATAAACAACAAGTACTCATTCAGGTGTTTGATACACTCGTAGAAACATCAGAATAATGATTCTATGTTCTATTTTTACCAATAGAAATGGAAAAGATTCCATATCAATCTCACATACTGGACCTTTAAAAGCGTCCAGACAGTGGAAGGCGTCTGGGTAATGTAGTTTATAGTTACAAGTGTACCTTTACTGTACTTGGACTACGTGTTTACTGCACTTTTACCACCATCACACAGTACTGCTGCTGATACCTCTGTCACTCATCCACGTGTCTGTTTCTATTTGAACTTTCTAACACTTTCTACTACAAATACTGCAACTATTACTTCAAGAAGGGGAGTAGAAAGAGGAGATGACCTCTGCTGGGAGGTTCCAGGAGGTGCCAGTTTTTCTTGTGTGTGTGTGTGTGTGTGTTATTTCCTAGAACATAGAGGAAAAGACGTGACGGGGGCAGTCACCGCCTCACCACACACCGATCTGAGACTTGTTTGCTTGCTGATCAGGGATCTGCTGTCCACAGCTGATAATCCCGTCGCTCGGTGCCTGGTTCCACCCTGCACTTTCTTTTCTTTTTTTACATACTTCCACAGAGTTTCTCTCTCTCTCTCTCTGACAGCAGGTTGGCTTCACTCCTCTTCACTCACATAACTGCCGGACCCCCATTGTTGTTGTGTTGTTCCTCCGCAGAGGACGTCATTATCTGTGTTTTTTCCTGTGGGGCTGCTCCTGCAGGTTTCACCATCCACATGTGAGGGACGGAGACTTCTACCAGGAGACTTCTGTTTTACACCACTGACTGAGGAGGACTCCGGACCTGCTGGATTTATACTCCTCTGCTGGATGTGACAGCCTGAGCCATGCTGCTGCTGCTGCTGCTGCTGCTGCTGCTGGGTGTCCAGACTTCACTACAACAAGAAGCGGTAACACAATTCTATCACAATCACACACCGAGTCACATATTCCCTTCAGAGTCTAACGGTCCAGTCCAAAGTGGTGTCACCAATTACTTCCCTTTGTCGAGCCTCAACTCACCGACTATTTATTTGATTGGTCTGGAATAATGTTTTCACCAAAACAGGAGAAACTATTGTTTCAAATTCAAGGTGCAGAGTGAAAGATTGCAGTCATTTTTGTCACTAAAATATTACAAAACATTTACATTCTGAAATTTTCATTAATTCATAATCACCTAAATGTTTTTTTTCCCCATTATCCTTCAACGAGCACAATTAATGTATGTTTACATGAGGAGGCGGGTCCTTTCTACGGGGGCGGCCATGTTTTTATAGTAGTCCAGAGTGGACGTACTAAACATATTTTGAGTTTTGATGACACCTGAAGTCGACCACAGGTTCTCCTCATGTTCAGAAGAGTGAGGGTGAGGTGACGGATATACAACATGACACTTCACCTGTAGATGTCACCCAATCTTACACACTGCACCTTTAAAGGTACAGTGTGTAAGATTTAGTTGAAATAATATACGAAGACTTACTTCCTGCTTTCTACCAAAAATGGGCAAAGAGGCGGGTAGAGCTGCTGCTGTCACAGAATCTACAGAACGTGCCAAGCTGTCACTCAAGATGCCACGCCCCTTTTAAAAAACTGAAACCAGCTACAAAGCATTTTGCAGAAAGTTTTGTACATTGCATGTCAACAATATCCTGTCCTCCCTTAGACTCCTCCCCCTGGTCGCTGCGACATCGACCAAAGGGTGGACATTCACACCGTCTGCACCTCCTGTGCCGCTGTCTCCAGCAGCGTCTGCCCACGAGGTTTCAGCAACGTGAGAATGGCAAATTGTAGGTACGTACTATAATTCACAGCCCCTCCCTCACAGAAACGCCCACGTGATTCCGATTGGCCAGCTGGGCCAAGTCTCATGTGATTAGTCACCTGCTCCCACCCCGTGGAGGAAAGGGGCCTATCAGGCTCTAACCATCACTGTGACATACCTCGACCAGGAAGTAGAATTCAGATTGAAGATGATGATTTTCTGCGACTGTCCTCTGTGATGACACGATGGTCCAGTTGTCGTCGTAATGGACTAAATGTGGTGTGATGTGTGAATGAGGTTGTGTTTCCTGTGTTCTGCAGTTACGTGGTGCAGATCGGCGGCAGGGACACGGCGCTGGGCGGATGTCAGCTCGTCTGTGTCAAGAGGTACAGCCAGCCAAAGTGTTGTCCAGAGTACTGGGGACCGCTGTGTCTATGTAAGAGACACACACACACACACGCACACACACACACACACACACACACACTTCTAGATAAATTATATAGTATCCCTGAATACAAATGAATAATAAAGACAGAAGAAAACCGCCCGAAATTAAATCGAATGAAATAATTTGCCTTTGAGGGAAACAGTCACCCAAAGCTGAGCTAACCCTGAACCTAGTATGGGTTGTAAGATGTAGCCACCCCTGATGGCGAACGTCCTTATTGCAGCTGAATACCCCTCATCAATGTATCCAGTCATATAAACATGGTGGGGCAACATGGCCGTCCAGAGATTATAGAAATGTCACCTGTGTGTGTGTGTGTGTGTGTGTGTGTGTGTCTGCGTCTGTGTGTGTGTCTGTGTGTGTGTCTGTAGCCTGCCCCCGATGGTCAGGAAAGCCGTGTAACTTCCATGGAACCTGCCTGGACGGAGACGTCGGCAATGGGACCTGCGTCTGTGATGTTAGTACCGGACAGTGTTTACACATGTGATGACGTATCTGTCAACAACAGCATCAGAACTGTGTGTCCCTCGTATGTCGTGCACACCGGACCTTTAACTGCAGAGTTCTCCTTGTTCCAGGCTGGATTCACGGGCTTTGCCTGTCAGGAGTGCACCAATCCTAACGCTTACGGAGAGAAGTGTGATAAAGGTCATCTTTCTGACTTCCTCTGAGATCTGCATTCATTTTAACAGCTGACAACAACAACAACATTCTCCTCTGCACCGTTTCTCTCATTGTGTCTGTGCAGAGTGTGAATGTGTGAACGGGCTGTGCAACAAAGGTCCAGAGGGCGATGGACAGTGTTACTGCCAACCGCCGTACACCGGGAAGAAATGTGACCAAGGTAAGACCCCGACATGCTGGATTCATCTGACTCATGTAAAACATTACATCCCATAATATATCAAACTTCCATGATGATAATGTTAGTCCAGGCTCGGCCAATGGAATGAATTCCCCATCCCCCGAGAGCAAGTACTGATAGACTATGTTTTATTTCGATCTCGACCAAAAGGCCGTATCTCTGATTAATGTTCAGCTGTGCACTCGTGGGAATATATTTAATTTACACCTCTGAATGAAAATAAATGGAGTGAATTATTCATTTTCCTCCAAACCAACAGAGGAGGAGGCGGCAGAGTGTTTCCAGGCCTGAGTGGTGCAGGCTGCAAAATCGAGGCTCAGCTAAATGTAAAAGTAAATCATAGTCTGTTTTCATACATGAATTACATGAACATAAGTAAAAATGATTCTCAGAGATGTCCGACGTTAGAGTCAGTGCTTATCTCACACACGTGTTAATCCTAGACTGAACATGAAGATGGTCGTAGCGTCCGTGACGTCACCCGTAGGTTTCTGCAGAGAGCTTTCGAGGCTCGTCACTCACTCTCCTCCTGCTTCCTGGTTCATCCAAAAAATGGGCAAAGAGGCGGAGCACAGGTAGAGCAGGGGCGGGGCCACGGTGCTGTGGCAGCATCCACAGCAGGAAGTGGCGGTTGTCGCTCAAGGATGAGTTGATTCTCCCGTTCATTCGTGTTGTGTTTGTGTCACTGTCAGTGAGCTCCAGGTGCAGCAGCTGTTCTTCCTACTCGTACTGTGAAGGAGAGGGAGACTCCTCCAGCTGCCAGTGTCTGCCCGGATACAAGAAGATGGCAACAGGAAAATGCGGAAGTAAACACGCC